>PVKS010002310.1:0-120443 GCA_004027875.1 Aplodontia rufa
ATTTTAGCAGAGTCATCTTATCTTCTACGCCTTTTCTATTTCCAATGGGAAAAGAAAGTTGCAGATTCTTTTTCCCCCATTACTTTCTTATTGAACTCAGCTCCCTGACCTTACGTATGTAAGCGCTCTCCAGAAAACACTCTACCCTTGCCCTGCCCTCTCCTGCATTTGCCTCAAGGGTGTCTGTTTTCTTTTCCTCCAGTTTAAAAGACAATTCTTCACTGAAGTCATCTTACCGCAGCGACCCACGCACACCCGTGTTTACAGCAGCACAGTTCACAGCAGCCAGACTATGGAACCTGCCAAGGTGTCCATCAGTGGAGGAATGGATGAGGAAAATGTTGTGTTTATACAGTGGGGTTTCATTCAGCCACAAAGAAAGACGAAATGATGTCATTTGCAGGAAAATGGATTGAACTTGAGACCATTATATTAAGCAAGATAAGTCAAACTCAGAAGATCAAGGGTTGCGTGCTTTCTCTCATGTGTGGAAGCTAGAGAGGAATAAAAAAAAGAAAGGCGTGGGAGGTGAATCAATAATAAATAACAACCATGCGGCACTTTCCGTAGAAAGCTCATATTTGCACCTAATCCTTAAGAAAGGATCATGTACAGATAGCATATTCTCTTTTATAAATAAGAATTCAGAGGCTACAGAAATTAAATAATTTGACCAGCCTCAGACAGACAATAAATGACAGAATATGAATTTTTTTTGTTTTCTTTTTCTTGAATATGAATATTTTTAAAAAGCAAACCAAAGCTGAAACAAGGATGGCTTCCCTGAGACCCTATCAAAGACTTGCCCACCCTGCTACTTTCACACCTACTACAGCACTTGAGAATATGACTGCCTTCCCCCAAAATTGAATTATTTTATAAAGAGGGAGTGTTTCTTATCTCTATTGTGTTAGTCAGCTTTGTGTTACTATGACAAAGTACCTGAATAATCAGCTTATAATGAGGAACGGTTTATTTTGGATAAGTTTCCCTAAAAGCATCAGGGTGTCCTACAGCTGAAAGCAATTAAATGCAAAACTGTACAGAAGCTTAAAGGTAATTTTTGGTTTACACTTTGAAAAAATACTGAGAATTAATCTCAACATAGGTGATGAGATTTAAGTTAGCAATAATATTCATACCCTGAGTTCAATACTATTCATTTTAAATCTTAATATCATTGTACAGATCTAAAAGTCTTGGGAGGCAAACACGTGTCAATCTCCAGAAAGTTGAAAGCAAAGGGGTTTTGTCATTCTACTGATAACTAAAAAGTGGTACACAGGTGTGGTATCCCACAGAAACTCTACGATATTGAGCCATCCAGGGCGATTATTAAATCCATTAGTGACATGGGTGTCTGGGGTCCCCTGGCATCTCCTGTGGACACTGCTCTTTTGCCTGAGGTTGTAAGACTGTATCCCATTCAGAAAAATAGTTTGTCCATGGCTTGTAGCATCTGTATATGTGTGCAAAGAGGCATGCAAGAAATATTTTAAGCAGAGATTTAAAAAAATAGAAATGTTCTCTCTTCCCCTCCGTAACATTGTGCAAAACTCACTTTGGAGACTGATGCTGAAACAAAATTGTCCTGCACTATTCAGGAGCACTTGCCAGTGGACAGGGTCAGTGACATTGGGACACATGGAGTGGGACAGTGGGTTCCTCTTCTGTATATATTTACACTTAATCCATGCAAAAACCCAGGAACAGCACTGAGGAGGTAGTGAATTAAACTCTAATCTCCCTGGGGCTTCTGGAATATAGGAGCAAGTCTGGTGCAGGGGAGAGGTCTTAGGAAGCCACATGGTCACAGGTTTACAGCAATGAATGCACTCATCACAACAAACTGAAGTGCATTTGTCCATATCAAGGGATAACCAGTTATCCTCGGTTAGAAGGAGAAAGCCAAGGGCCTCTAAGAGGGAGCTCCTGGCAAAGGCAAGACTGCTGGAAGAGGGTCAATGCTGGTCCAAGGGTGGAAGAGAGTGGATAGAGCCAGATTATGCTGAGTCCAGGAAGCTTGACTGTGAACTCCTGCTGAAATAGTGAAAGGTGTGGAGGGAAAGTATTCAGTCTCCCTCTTACCATGGAGCTGTTGATGGGACAGATTAGCAGAGAGGTGCTGTGGGCGAGCAGAGGTTGCTGCCAGGTGGGAGCCCCATCCCTACAGGTCTAGAGTTTCAGCTGCCAAGTCAACGCCCAGCAATGCCAGGCTAGGAGATAATAACAACACAGAGAGGCCTGAGGACCTCCAAATCCCTAGCGCCCAGCACCAGCGCCTCCCTCTCACCTCCCAAGGACGCTTGATGTCAGAGCTAAGGGAGGTGCTGCAACTCCTCTGTTTCAAGGAGGGGGTCAACAGTTTTCATGGAGAGTGGTACCACCAGCAAGTTAGGAGAAGCATTCTCACTACAGATGGACACCCTGAAAATTTCCAGCCCAAGGCTACTGTGTGGTCTAGGCTTCGCTAGCAATGAGGTTAGAACCAGAACTGATTTCTGAATACATGAAAACATCCCTAGAGACTCTCAGGAGGAAAAAATGTGGGAAAAGAATCCAGAAAGTAATTCAGTATTTTGCAGCCAGCAAGGGTATTATTTTAAACTATGGTCTCATTTTTATAAGCAGATGAGCGAGACAGACACTCCTCTTAAACAGCCCTGATTCTCCTGCGGAGCTGCTAAGTGAAAGTTGAGGGCCTCGAAAACGAAGCAGTGAAATCTGGCCACCTCACCAGTTGTCCCATACCTTGGTGACATACATCACAATGGCAATTACTACAATGGCTTCCATTTAGAACATCGTAGAAATATCTATAAGAAAAGCAAACCATCCTGTGCTTTTGTCAGATGAGCTAGCCAAGGGTGGAATCCAAGCAATCCTCTGCCAATGGTGAGGTGCCAATGAACCCATTCTTCTCTCTGCCACAATCTCACTAAGACATAAGCAACCAATAACAAGCAGCTCAAATCCACATGGCCAAAGGGAGTTCAAGAAGATCTCACTGCACCAGGTATCCCGCTACTTGTTTAAAAAAATAAAAGGTAGCAAGAATGGAGAGGTGAAGAGAAGTAGACTTTTGGAGAGAGGTTGAGCCACGACCTCTCAGCCCAGTTGCCCCATATCCCTGACCCATGACAGCTGCGAGGTGTTAATGTTTATTATGTTACGACACTAAATCCACAGCAATGCGTTATGTGGTAATGGATACGTGACCCTTAATTAACTCGGCAGGATGAGAGGAAGGAGGGGTTTGTGTGTGCGTGCTTAGGCTGAGTTCAATGTTCGAAGCTCAATCACTGTCTTTCATAGAAGAGACTCAATATGTAGTGTAGAAAACTGAAAACCAGAAAACTAAAGCTTAAACAGGTCACTGGAGAAACCAAAGAAACCTCTGCAAGTCGAAAGCATTTGCCTTTAGGATCAGGAATTGATTGAAATATATATATATATATGTATATATATATATAATATATATATTTATTATGTATTATAATATATTTTAATTATATATTATATATTTTTTATATTATGTATTATTTTATTATATACTATATGTCATAATATATTTTATTATATATTATATATATTATATATTTTTTTGGTACAGGGGATTCCATCTAGGGGCACTTAACCACTGAACCACATTCCCAGCCCCTTCCCCTGTTTTTGAGACAGGGTCTTTCTAAGTCACTTTGAGCCTTGCCAAATTTCTGAAGCTGGCTTCAAACCTGAGATCCTTCTGCCTCAGTCTCCCAAGCCACTGGGATTATAGGTGTGCACCCCTGCACCTGGCCTAAAACTCCATATATTAACATGCTTTCTATAAAATAAATTTATTTTTAATAACCTTACATGAACCTCCCTGCAGGGTTCACTATCAGAGACCCTGTTGTTTGGAGATAAGCAAGCTCCCAGCACTGACCCAGCCAGAAGAGTCCTAAAGGGAGGATTCTGAGATGAAGGACAAGGGGTTTTATCTGGGAGGAGAGTGGGACAGCCAGCTGGAGCTGGATCCATCCAAAACAGGTGATAAGATCTACAAGACATACTGCAACGTGAAGGCGAATCTAGAGTTGAAGTGGGAGGTGAGGTCTTCATGCTGAGAAGGAGGAGGCTGGCTATAGAAGACCAGGAGATATTAGACGTCACAGTCCCTCCAGTACCCTGGGAACACGCTGATCCAAATCAGACAGAATTGGACAGACTTAAATGTGGGCTATTTTAAGAGAAATGCATAACTGTTTTTATACATACTAATTGCACGGCTAACGTAACTAATGACAGATGTGCGAAGTGGCGCTTGTAGCTTTGCCTCAGCAGATTATCATTGGCACAACAGATGGCACCAATGCACCTTCTGTGCTGATCAATCACTATAGGAAACCCACTCCCAAAAGACAATAGCTCACAATTACTGTTATTTGATTCACTGTACCCCTGACACTGTTTCATACCGGCATGCATTTTAAATTGTGGAAATTACAGTTTCAGGGTTGGCTGCCAAGTGCCCGGAAGCTCTGTCTTCTGAATCAATGCCAGATTCCCACAGAAGGAATCACCAGCACCGTTATATGTGATCCTCCGTGACTGCAAAATGGTGGCGATCATTGCCTTAATCTGCTCTAACACTTGTCTCTGTCCAGAGCAGCTTGTCCCCGGAGGAGCACATGGTGGTCTGCTGGGAGCGGCCGCTGCAGCCCTCTGCTGCCTGCGAAGGAACCGTTGAGCTGGAAGGAGTGTAATAACAGGCTCTGAGGACTTATCACTTCCGATGGGTGGCCTCAACTCTCACGACTGTCTGAGCGAGTGCAGACAGGAGAATGGATAAGGCCACCCGCACTGCAGAGAGCAACCCCAGGGCATGATAGTCCTCGTTCACTGCTCACAATGCTTGGCTTGCACTTGTGCCTGCGGTCCCTGAGTACACTTAATCATTTCCTCCCTCTCTTGCCTCACAACACCCGGACTTTCCCAGCCCCCGCCTGAAGTGGGTCTCTCTCAGGCCCAGCCACCTTTGCCCAGGTCCTTTCCTCTTCCCACCTCTTCCCAGCTGTCTCTTTCTGCTATTTTTTTTTTTTTTTTTTTGGCACCAGGTCATCAAAGACCATTAAACCACGTAAGCACGTGAGAACCTTTGGATGTCCTCTTCTTGCACCTCCACCTATCTCTGGGTGACCTGTGACTCCGGGAATTCTTCATTTAATTATTCAAGACAATGTATGGTGGAAGCCATCTCCATGCGGACATCTACCCAAGCAGGCTGGCTCTGCCCGCTCCCCTTCCTCTTACTGCCAACATCTAGATGGTTTCAAGTAAGAATTGCATTTGCCTAAAGACCTTTGGATTCAAGATAAGGAGGATGAGGTGCTTCTGCAGAGGTCTCCAGGGTGCTTGGGGGGCCTTAGGGAAACAAGCACCAAAGATGGTGGTGACTTCAAGGAGAAGGAAGTGGTTCATTTCCTGGAACCCACAGCACAGGGACTGAAAAGACTGGGGCGGGGCAGAGCAGGATGGCAGAAGAAGCCCCAGAGACCCAGGAGAAAACGCATCATGGGGTTCCACAGAAATGGGCAACAGGACACAGAGTTCTATGACTTGTCTTACACACAGCACCACTCCTGCCAGAGACCCCCTTCCCCCGATTCTTCTCGTTCCTCTCATGAGAGCTGCTTTTGCCTGGTGGGCCATCTGAAGTCAGCAGGTGGCATAAGAATGGCCCAAGGCCTACAGTCACCCACCTTTCCCAGTTGTTGACCGTAGTCCTCTGATAATATTATAAAACCAGTAGAAGGCACCGAACCCCAAGGCTGGTTGACGATCTGTCCAAGATCAGAACAAACTCCTCATCTTCATGTAAAATTCAGAGTACCTTGGACAGACACCTAGACTTAAAATAGGCCCTACTATTACAAGGGAGCCCTAGAATCTATAAAAAGTACAAGGAGAGATTACTCTTACGGGGCAGTCGTATAATGAGTAGAAGCTCTGGTTTTTGGCCCCAATCTGCCAGTGTTCAAATTCAAGCCTACACATACTGGCCCTATGGGTTTAGATGGGCTTTTAATCTCCTGCGGATCGATCACATCATCTGTACGGTGGGGTAAGACCGGTACATTTCTCAAGGGTTTGTTTTGCCAGGAATAGGCAGATGGCCATGTGAGCTTGAAACAAGAGAAGAAGACAGATGGGTGAAGAGAAAGACTCCAGTGGAAGGACCATGGGGTGGGAGACAGGCTCCTGGCTTATGTGACACTCGGTGCTGACCACAAGAGGCACTGGCTGTGGAAATCAGGAATGCCTCTGACGCTGGGTGTAGAGGTTTCTTCTTTGCAGGATCCAGTGTGGCTCGAGGAAATACTCTGTGCAGAATGAATGAAGATCTTTGTCCTTTGTCTTCACCAAGGGCTCCCTGAACACCCCTGGGAAACGACAGAAGCATTCCATTTCCGATCCGTCACAGGTTTCACCTTGCTTCTTTGAGTCTCAGTCTCCTAAGACCCGCGTGGTTCTGCTGCATTACCATGCCGTCATATGCAGCTTCTCAGACAAACCCCACGCGCATTGCCTTTGTGAATGCTGGAAGTGAGGTCTAGCATTTGTAGCCTTTCTTCCCGTGTCCCAGCGCTGAGCGCATCCCAGATGGTCAGACGCGCGTTTCTAACGACTCATCTCAGCGACGGCCCTAACGCCCAGCCATGCATCTCCTGCCTGCCCAGAACTCAGACTGCAGGCCAGTTTCCCAGAGGACCAGAAGCTGCTCTCCCCACCCCGAGGAGAGGCTGATCACTACATGTAGAAGCTCCCGCTCACACACACAGAGGCAGTCACCCAGTTTTCACACGCAAACACCCATCTGCACACGGGTTCCTTTAGCAAACGTCCACTTCATAGGTACCACCCTGGTGACCAAATTTGACAACTTGGCATAGCGAGGGGCACTCCAGCCCCGAGTCTGTTACCGACTGCAAGCTTGTGATTACCGCCAGTGGCTGTGTCTGTCATTCAATAACAATGGTGCATGATTCGGACTCATCCCTCGTCCCAGTAGCCCCCTTTCCCGCAGTCACCCCTTTATAAGAAAAGCCAGCCATGTCTTGCTGAGCCATCCTACCCGACCCACCCCTGCGTTTTCAGATGAAAAGCCCAGATGTGGGTGACCCATCTGTGGTGTGTGTCACGTTTTAGCATCTTCTTTATTTAGAGCGGGGAGAAAGGGACTCATTAGGGAGAGGAAGTCTGCAATGAAATTAGGAAACATTTGATCAGACCATTGTCCCCACACAATACGTGCAATGAGGGAGACGCGGGAGTTGGCTGCAAACCCTAAGTGTGTTTCGGTCCCCGTGACTTGCTTATCACTGACTCCTCAGTGCTGACCAGAGAAGGGAGCCTGACAGCTCCCTCGGTGGAAGCTTCTGGAAATGGGCAATGTTGTAAGGGGAGGCAGATTCTCTTTTCCCTTGTGGTTTTCCTCTGCAGGGGGAACTGAGGCTTCTGAAGCCTATGACAATCAGGACATCCTGGCCTTTGCTGTCGTTCCTTGCGGCCTTAGCAGAAGCATCTGTGATGACCGGGTTGTGAGGAACGACTCTCCCAAGCCCCTGGTCCAGGTGAGCAGGCTCCTTCCACATCATACACAAGTTTGTTGCTGGGGATGCATTAAAAGTGCCCAATGCGCAAAAACCATTTTTTTTTTTAAGACAAAGAGGGACAGTGAGCGAGAGAGACAGAGAGAAACAATTTTTTATTTAGTTTTTTCATGTGGCTTTCATTGCTCCAACACTTTATTTTGTACGTGGTGCTGGGTTTCAAACCCGCGTACTCACGCACGCCAGGCAAGTGCTATAACCACCAAGCAACCACTCCAGTGCAAAAAAAAATGTTCGTGGACTCCTATTCTATGTCTGGTATCTCAACTTTTTTATTAAATAGAACAGAAGATCAGAAATAAGTAGACTCAAAAACAGAAGCACTAATGATACATTTCATGCCCTGGGAAATTTTCTCTCTGAAGATGCCCTGTCATATTGCCAAATATATCGTCTCAATTACATCCAAACAGCTCCATCCTACACAAGCAAAAATTAAACACCAAGCGGTGGAGTCCAGAGCCTGCTTTGAGAGAGAAAAGACTGGATTTTGCAGAACAACTTTGACCTGTCGCTGGCTGCGAGCCATTAGGACATTTAATCTCACTTATAACAGAATTTAAAGCAGTCATCTCATCCCTCAGAAGGTTGTTGTGAAAGTACAATATGAAGATAGTTATTAAAGCAATCTGGGAAACTAAAGCATCCTATAAAATAGAAGTGTTAATTTTATTACTATCAGGCTCCAGAGAAAACCCTCTGCCATTTGAAGACTTAGGATTCATTCCCCATCTGGGGTTAAATCCATTTCTTCTTCATCTGCTTGAGTGGTGTAAGAGATTTGCCTTTCTCAAAAGTCATGGAGAATCCATTTCTTGGTCCCGTTACAGAGCACATCATTTAGGATGGAAACAAATGGAAGCAACGGACTAAGTAACTCAGTCCATGCATTAACAGACGCAAGCTCAGCATTTAGCCCGTAGTAGGCCCTCAATATGTACCCGCTGAATGAACTAACTAACCAAAATACCTGAAGAAAAATCCTATTAAAATGAAGTCAAATTCAAACAACGAATACTTAGAATCAGTGAAAGCCTCATGTGTGCGTGCCTCTGGTTTTATATCCAATATGTGAGTATTAATTAGAATTCCCTTATCCATTGGCCAGTTCTTCAGAAACTTTCTCTTTGATGGGACAGCAAAGAAAATAAGTAAATATCAAAGTCCTATTTAATCTCATTTAACTCAAATTTTTTTGAGAGAACAATGAGAGAGAGAGAATCAAGTTTTTATTCCATTTCTCATGTGGCTTTGACATTTGTTGTGTATGTTGTGCTGGGGTTCAAACCCACGTCCTTGACTGTGCCAGGCAAGTGCTCTAGCCACTGAGCCACCACTTCAGCCCCAATTTAACTCAATTTCAACAAGTTTTTCTCTCCATAACAGAGAACGGATAATATAAAGAAGCATCAAGAGATGAGTGAACGTGATAATAGACAATATAGCAATCAAATAAGGTAGCAGGAAAATTGGAAACATGCTTATAGGAATTATGAATCAGGGGTAATTAATCCCATACATCTCCATAAACCCTGGGGACATCGTTGCATTTGAAGTCTTTGAAAACGTAGTAGACAAATCTATTTCTTTCATTAGTCACAGTGCCACTGAAAATAAACACCTTTTCTTAACAACTCACCATTCTATTTAAAATTCAGAAGAAGTGTGTGATATATTTTAGTGGAACCATGTGTTAAGCACAGAAGATGCATAGGGGGGTTTACACAAGCTTATCTATTTTTATTTTTCACTATCTTTTTAAACTTGTTTTGCAGGTGTGTTAGTCAGCTTTCCACTACTGTAAAAAAAAATACCTGGCATAAAGCAACTTATTAAGAGAAAAGGTTTGCTCTGGCTCACAGTTCTGGAGGGTTCTGTCCATGACCATTGCTTTGTGTCTATGACGAGGCAGCAGGTCATGGCAGGAGGGTGTAGCAGAGCAAAGTGCTTACCTAGTGACTGGGGTGCAAAAAAGAGAGGAAGATATCCAGGTCCTCAGCCCCTTTTGAGGGGCTAAAGCCCCTTTTGAGTGACCTAAACCTTCCTGCTAGGCCCTGCCTCTTAAAGTTTCCACCACCTCCTGAAAGCACCGCTTTGGAGAGCAAGTCTTTGACACATGGGTCTTTGGGGGACATTTCAGATCCGAACTACAGTGAGTAATGATCCCTCACTGAATCTTTAGGAGCACACCCTGAATTCTTCTGATTGTCTTAGGTGAAGCCTTAGAGTCATGAGCCAGCACCTACCTGTTCCTTATGCTTTCTCCCTGCAACTCTGATCTACTCTGAGTGGCCCCTCTCTGCTTCCACACCACTCAAATGCTTTCCTCTAAAACTTCCTAGTAAGATCCCCCCTGACTTAACCTCCCCTGAATGAGGGGGGATTTGGAAGAGGGGGCAGAAGTCTGTGCAATAAACTTCCAGACATTTCCTTGCAACATGTGCATGTCAGTGCCCTGTCTCACCCCTCAGTTTGCTGTTATCTCATTTATCTGGTTGCCCCAGTCCAAACTTCCAACTCAGCACTTGATTACATTGGAGACTTTCCACACAGAATACTATGAATTAGGGAGTGGAGTTAGACATTTAATGGGGTAGCACTCACACATAGTTACTCATTCACCAAGGGGCTTGGTCTACTTTAACAAAATAAAAAGAAAAAAGAAAAAAATTAAAAAAAAAACTATACTTGGAAACATCTGGGTTTCTGATGAGATGTTTCCAATTTAAATCCAGATGTTTGAGATCCCCAAATGTAGCCAAAAGTTGAAGAAATAAATTATACTACAAAGAAAAAGCCCTGTTTCTGCTATCAGTATTTAGATGTAATCTGACTGCATGTGGGATTACATATCAGAATTCTGAATCTAAGACTAGATCCAGACACTGAAATTTTCTATACCTGCAAGAAGCTACTTATGCCTTAGAACTCATTTTCTTTATAACCAATAAAGAGATTTACATACTGTGTCTTGAGAATCCAGTAATGTAAGTAGCTACTCCTATTTTGGAAAAACTCATATTTTGTTTGGAATACAAACAACAGAGAAATGCAATTCATACCAAAGAACTTGTGTTGGTTTTACAACATATCCAAAAATTTTTCGGTATTTTTCTTCCAAAAAAAAAACTGAAGTCTAATTCATCCTTAAGTGTGGGTTGTATTTAGTAATTTGCTTCTAGTAAACAGATGTAGCAGAAATACTGGTGTTTGACCATTGAGACATAGTGGGCATAAGACTTCTTCCTTGCTCTCTCAGATCCCTCCATTGGGAGAAGTCAGCCATCATGCTGTGAGGAACCCAAGCAGTCCTAAAAAGAGGTGCACAAGGCTTCCTTCTAACATCCAGCAAGGAACCAAGACCTCCTACAAACTACCATATGGCAGCGGGCCACCCTGGAAAAGACTCTCCAGCCCAATTGATAGCATGCCTCAGCAGAAGCAGGTATGTGGACCTGTGGACCCACATACCTGGTCCATAGAAACTGAGAGTTAACAACGCTTGTGGTTTTAACTCACTACACTTTAGATTCATTTACTATGTGATAATAGATGACAGAGTTGACCTGAATTTCTATTATTTTATAAGAATCAGCAATACTTGTGAAATCGGTGACTTTTTAGAAAGCACAGAAACTTCCCTTTTTGAGTGGTAAGAGTAGCATTCCCAGATTTTTATCAACAATTCTTAAAGCCTGCCCTTATGAAATAACAGCTCGTTGAAGGTGCTGTGTCCACACAACCAATGCACACGCTAACTAACATTATTTTTGAGTGAGCAGTATAACCACTGATTTTTATTTCGCAGCACTGTGTATACAGGACCATCACCAACAAACTTAACAATGCATCCAAAGCTACTTCGGGATGGTTCTCATATTACCTCCTTTTTATAAGGGCATCAATTTACTTTTTATTTGCTTAGGGACTTATGTTTAAAAGGAAAAGCAGGTGCATGTTATCAAGGAGATAAAACTTCTCTTTTGTAAGAATGAGATAAAAGAAAAATGCACTCAAGGCTGTTAAATAATGCTGTGCAGCTTAGATCACGAGGACACTGTTCATCTATAGAGAGTTTACGAGTACTTATCTCATTTAATCCTCCCAACAGTCCTGTAGGGCAGGCTTGACTCTTCCTGTTTTGAATTTGTGATGGTCCAAACAGTGTTGGTGCAAGAATCGTCTAGAACTTACCTCTTGTCCAGTCCTCCAAAGATAACTCTCAGATGCAAGCCCAGCAGCCCCGTCCCGGATCCCCTTCTGTACAGGGGGAATTGTTTCTAGGAGGAGTCAGGGACTGAAGGACAGAGGACAGGTAAGTCGGGGTAAGTCTTACAGTGAGAAGGATGTTCAGGAGAGAAGACCAGACACTGTGGGGTGCGAGGGGAAAGGGATTTTAATGCTGCGTGAGCCACGAGGTTTCATCTCCTTTAACTTCGTTTGGGAGAGGTGAGAAATTAATAGAGTCTGTTTAAATTATTTCTGCCTGCTGAACCATGCTTTTGCAACAGTCACTTGAAAAGCCCTGCGAGTGGAGGTGGCACAGTTGAGAACGTTCAGGTTCGGATGGTCTGAATGACCTTCCCAGGAATCCAGATCTTCTAATTAAATCAAGTGTTTCCCCCACTTTATCAATGGGCCTCATTCCCTGGAGTAACAAATAGCGACTGATGGTGTGCAACACTCCAGCATGGTCTGGGGAAATAACTTGGCTTAAAGGCTCAGAGACTCGTTTGGAAATCCAGCAAAAGAGTGAGAGACCCGAATTTAGTCTCCTTTGGGTCAAATTGTTCCTGCGTTTGAATAAACAACCTGGGTGGACTCTCTAATTACCCAGAGGCAAAGCAAACACCCACCCTTTTCAGAGCGGAGCTGTGAATTGACAGTAATGCCATGTTTTAGAAGGAGAACAAAAGACTTCTCTAATTGTAAAATTTTACCTATAGTTGAGCCAAAGCCTTTGTTGATTTCCCCTTTTGTTGCTGTTCCTTTTATTTTAGAGATTGAGTGGCAGGAGTATGCCTTTTCTCTATATGTGGATCTGGGTAGGCCTGTGCCAGAAAGCCTTCTTCTCTCTTAGGGAAAGGAGGACTCTCAGGCATGATTCTAACATGAGAATAAAAGAAGGACTGTGAACCGGGTTCTTTGTCGTTCCAGCTGTCTGGGATGTGTGTATCCTGCATACTGTGGTGTTTAAGACCAAAAGAAACCCACTTGGAAAATCCATTAATGATAGGGTGCCATGCTCTTATGTGTTGACCCAATTGGGGCTCTTCCTGTTGCCTTAGAACATGAACTTAGACTTAACCTGGGACCAGGCTGAAGAGAAAAAACAATGTGCCTGATTCAAGGTTCCCCCATTCCAATCAACAACTTCCTCAATCTTAAAATGCTCTGCTTCCCGAGGTTTCTAGGATAGCCCTCCTTTCTGGTTTTACTCCTACTTCACTAAGTACTCTTACTCGGACTTCCTTTCTGACCCTGGTTATCAGGACTTGGTTGCTGACCTTGATTTCCACTATAACTGCGCTGTCTACCTCTGCAGACTCACTGCTCATCCAGTTGGCGTTTTAGCTACCCTCTGCATTTTGATGACTCCCAATTTATGTCTGTAGACCCCACTTTTCCTTGAACTCAACACTCACATATCCAACTTCCTTTCTTTCCTTTTTTTTTTTTTTTAAGAAAGAGGTACAGTGAGACAGTGAGAGAGAGAGAGGAAAAAGACCCAATTCTTATTTAGTTTTTCAAGTGGCTTTCATTGCTCCGACACTTGGTTGTACTTGGTGCTGGGGTTTGAACCTGTGTACTGGTGCAAGCCAGGCAAGCACCGTAACCACTGAGCCACCACTCCAGCCCCCCAACTTCCTTCTTGATATAGCCAGTTGATTACTATATCAAATTGAACATGTAAAAGGAACCCTTGTTTTGGTTCTCTAGATCTCTTCTTCCACCAACATTCCCCTTCTAAGGATATGGGAGTCTTTACTCGCTTATCTGCTCAACTAAAAACTGGATGTCAAATTGAATTCTTCCAGTTTCTCCCCCACTGATCAGAGTGGCCCTGGTCCTTTCTCCAATACACACCCACGTCTTCCATCTCCACCTCCCGTTCCATCTTGCATTGTCCGGGTGGTTGCAATAGTTTCCTGGTTGATCGCTTGTTATCTTGTTATCTTGTTATCTTGCTGGGTGAGTCCACTGTGTTCTCAATGCTCAGACTCATCTCTTAAATACATTTTACCATGGTAATAAGCAACAGAAAGATAGTAGAGCAGAGGGGAGGGCACAGTGGGTGGGAGGAAGGGAGGGGAGGGAAATGCTGGGGATTGAATGAGAACAAGTAATACTTGTGTTTTCGCAATTTTGGCACTGTGGAATCTATTGTCATGTAAAACTAATAAGAACTATAAAAATGAAAAAATAAAAACATTTTACCAAATCACAGCCCTCCTTTAGTTACTGTCTGCTGCTATATGTGGAATAAACACCATGCTTCTTATGTCCACAAGCCTCTGTATAATCTAGCTCCCGCCAGAACCCCAACCTCATTGCCATTTCACACCTCTCCTTCCTCCTCACTTCTGCTGCATGTCTCCCTTCAGGGAGAGGAGCACACACCACCTCAGATCACCTGTCCGAATGGTGGTAGCAGCACCGACCAAGGGCAGTAAGAGGTCCTGGACTCACCAGGTGGACTCATGCGGATTTTGAGGAGGGGGAGGCAGGGCCAGCAGCCTGGATTGACCTCCACTGCATTCCATGAACAGGAGACATCAGGAGACACTCTGAAAGCCCAGGGACATCTTGCTACCAATAATATGGGACTTCTAGCCATGGTAATGCATAATGGAAATGTGACCTCATCGCTTGGTAAAAACACTCAGTACATGCCAGCTTTTACACCAGTGAGTGAGACAGAGTGTTTGTCCTCAAGCACCTTCCGGCTTACTAAGAGAGAGAGACAGACAAATACTTGCCATCCAGTTCAAAAATTGCTCAGACAAAATCAGTGCTACGAACAATGGCTCAGAGCTTTCCTGAGAGTCATCATAGGGGACGGCACCACGCAGACAGGGCTGTCAGCCGATTGCTCCTCTGTGGCTGAAGTTACGGCCCCTTAGGGCTTTTCCAAAGGCAATTTCCAAATGATCAAATTTGAGACTTCAATATTTTCAGAACAAATAAGACCAGGGCTATATGTAGAGAAGGAAGGGGACCATCCTTACTCGGATGGTGCTCTTGATTTAAAAGCACCACCGAAAGCATACAATTTACAGAAGAAAATAAAATCCCAGGTAAGTTATGTTTTCTTTGTACACATTTCTAGTGCCATGCCAATATTATTATCTTTTTTCCTTTGTGTTTGTATTGCAATTTCTGTAAAAGGAATGCACAAAGGGAGTAGGAGAACATCTTTGTTACAGCAGTGTGCACTCGGTCATTTGAGTTGGGCAGGAAGGCAGCTCAATAGAAAACTGGTCCAGAGGGCGACAGGTGCATGCTGGCTTGACTTCTCTTCTTCTCTGTGATTCAAATGACACATTGGATTTCTATTTCATTTTCTCCTTCTGGAAAACTTAGAAAACTTCTATTTGTGGTTCTTCTCCCTCTGGGTGTCAAAAGAGTCTCAAATATGTAAAACACGGCTTTCCTAACACCACTGGAAGGTGACTTTGGGACTAGCCTCCATTCCATTCTACCCCGTCCCAAAGTCCTCTAAATGGGCTCCCTTTCCACGACGCAGGAGGTACAGCCTCTCAGTCACCAGCCATTTGCTAATGATAAGGAGCACAATTAGATTAGTTTTCTGGAGTCAGGAATCAATAACCTGGTGTATGCGGAGCCGATTAGACATTGCTAATTGGAGCTCTCAGACATTAATCAAATCCCACACATGGGGCTAATCAACCAATGTGGGAAGCAGAAAAATCTATATGTCCGGAGTCTCCCTTTGAACCTTCCAGCCTGGTTCACCTTGAAAGCCAAGGTTAAGACAGCAGTCCCTGCTGTAGACCTGCAGGAAGTGGACCTGCAGGAAGTGGACCGGCAGGCTGCGATGTGCTAGGGCCCTTCTTGAGCCCCCTGGAATGTGAGGACAACAGGAGGTCATCAACCCCTTGCTAAACAAGCGCAGGTTGGTCCTGCAGCCTCAACACACTTTTCCCTGACTCTAGGATAGCCCTGCACGTGGGCTGGCTACAGGCCGGTCCCAGAGAGGCAGACCCATGCTCCCAGGCCTGAACAATAAATAAAACCAAACGCTCGCTAACTAATATATTATTCATGAAATAGCCCATTGCCCATCATGCTACCTACTTATATTCATACAATTATCCCTGTGTGCTTAAATAATGAATGCTAGGTTTGTGTTTACTAACATAGACCGCTGATATGTCCACAGTCGAATCAAGCACAACTCTGTATGAACCCTTCAAAACACTGTCCGAGAGCAGCCTGCCCACCACAATTTAGCAATAAAAATTTTCTATAATGCAAATTCTATGGCACGTCATGCTATTGGATAAAATGGGTTTGAATAAAGATTCTGCTGATAGGACAGGGCAAATCCAGATGTGGTTTATAACACTGACAGAATATATTTAAAAGATTTCCAAGCCTCTATGTCTTGATCTGCTGATTATTGAATGCTTTTGAACATCACCCTGTAAAAAAAACTATTTATTGTCCAACAACTGCTTCAGTCTCACCATAATCTCCCTTTCAAAGACATTTGTTTAAAAATCAACAAAACGCGCAACTTGTGTGCATGTTATCCTTATAACTTTTTTCTTCAGAGACAGGAAGAACTCAAATCCAGAAAGATTCATACGAGAGTTAAGATTGACAACCTATAGGGACTGATCAGGTTTGGCTCACCGTATTCTTGTAACCATTCCCAACATTATTAAGCAGGGAGGGAGAAACGGAATTTCTAGGATTTAATTATAGGGCATGCTGAACAGTACTGAAGAAAGGAAAATACTATGTTGAAAAACTAAGCATGGAATTAAATCTTGACTTGAATCTCAGGTCACGACACATTAGTGGTGTGGCCCTGGGCAAATATTTACTGTCTCTGAGCCTTTGAGACAGCAGCAGAGTCTGAGGTCATCATGTGGTCATTGCTTGCGATAATACGCGTGAGCACTTGGGACATGTCTCCCTGGAGTTAGACAGCAAACAGATGCTTGGTCCTTGGTTTTGTCAATCAGTAAATGCTTGGTCAAGTTCCCTGGGCCTCTTCCATTAATTCTGGTTTTGTAGACCATGGCATTCTAGAAAACAGGAATGTCACCTTTGGGTTTTTGTGTTCTGGCACGACAGGAATGTCACCTTTGGGTTTTTGTGTTCTGGCACGTGGCACATGGTTGACCTGAAAAATCATCACTGAGTCAAAGTGAATTGACAGGAAAGCCACCCAAAAGCTATCTGGGGGGCACATGAATGTTTCTTTGTCCTCCTTACCAAAATTCAGTTTTGGATAGAATCGCCAAGGCCATCATCTCCAAACATCAGAGGAAGCACTCCACAAGAGCCAAAGCAAAACCCTCCTGTGTTTTCTGGCTCTGACAAGTACGGTTATGAGAAGGAAAAAGCTCTCCATCACTTCTCTGTCCTCTTGCACTTGTCATCTTGGAGATATGCATCGCATTCTGCGTTCATTCATGTAATTTGGGGGACACTCATGAATGGAGAACCTTCATTCACTCGGGGATCAGATTCAATGGCAATATCTAAAATATTTATTTTATAAACTATAGAACTCCGGGTAGAATGTTGTTGAAAATTCTCGTATAGATGTCGAGAAAAGAGCACAGCTTGAAAATCTCTTAAGCAAGAGTTATTATTAATATAAGATTCTCAAGCAAACATACAGAGGAGAAGCTCTGCAATAGTCCCTTGTGTTGGATCATGGATCCACTACGAAATTTGCTTAATGTAGGTATTAAGAGGAGGAGAGGCAAATGCATCACTTTGCCATCAGGTGACAAGCAGTATTCCTACAAAGAGAGCTCAGAGTAAACCACCAAAAGCTTATGAAGAGTCTGGCCTTAGAACAGGGGCACATAATGTCATTGAGAGTGAACCTTGCTCATTAAAAATCCTATTTTCATAGCGTACAGTTAGCAATTTCAGTACAATGTGATTTTTAAAGTCCATGACTCACATTCCCATCCAGATGCCTCAATGGTGATAATTAAAATTTGAAGAACTTCACAAGACTTGGAAATTTGTTCTCTTTGTTCTGTGTTGCTGCTTTACTGCTCTGTATTTAGATTTTTCCTATATCCAGCCAAACCCCACTGTGACCCTTTTTGCAGGCCGACTGGGAGAAACACAGCCACCAAAGGAGCCCCTCCTGTGACGTTCTGAGCTTGCTCTTGGCCTCAACCAAAATTATTATTTTGTCACAACGATTCTTAATTTAGTAAATCATAAGTCTTTGTGTACAACCTAAGAATATCACAATTGAATAGCCACACCACCTCTTTCTGTGTGTTTGGGAATTAAATCTCTGTCATTTGGAACCAAATTCCCAATACCCCAAATACTGGGGATCTCCAGTGAAGCCCAGTCCTCTCCCAGGGACTTGGAGAGTGGTAGAAATTCTACCGAGTCACATGGGAAAGCTTTCCAGGCAGCTAAGCGTTTGGCAGGCTGCTGTTCAGCCTTTGTTCAAATGGATATGGGCTCTGAGAGCCACTCTGTGTTCTAGAAGAAAAACAGCAGATTCTGACACAGGGGAGAAAGGACTGGATGTTTCCCTAAAAATCGGAGCCTCTGAATTTCATTCCTAAACACTTCTCCCACGCTAGCCCTTGTCCTGACTCTATTCATTAGACTCCATCATCCCAAGCCAATTCGTACACACAGCCCAAATTTCCCATAATGAGGGACTGCCGGGACGCAAGTGCTCTGCAGCTGCGTCAAGTCTCGAGTTATTGAATTAGGTTGGCATAACTTTAAATATTAAACAACCTTCCAGCCCCTGGTTATTGTCACTCACTACAGGAGACATATGTCATATTATCTGCCCAGCATTGTTTCTCCTTGTCTGACAACAACACCCCTATTTCCTTTGGGTAATTATCCTTCTGCCAATCCAAGCAGTGCAGGGTGCCTGGTGCTATGAAGGGCCATCAGAGAGCTTTCCTGGATTTTATTTGTGGACACTGAGAGGAAGCAATCTTTTTCTTGAGCAACTCTCTCTGGCTACATGAAACCTGGAGCTCTCTGTAGACTTGCCCACCCCTCTACTCAGTAAGATCAATCAAGAAGATAAACCAAGCAGATCTGATGACATCATCAAAAACCCCTTGATCCAGTCATGCCTGAAGCCAGCTAATCCCTGGACTTTGAAATTACATGGGCCAAAACGAGAACCTCTATACTTTTTTTTATTAAGAAATTTAATTGCTGTACAATCAAAAATCCATCCAGTGAAACAATATGATATGTATATATTCTTAAATATATTAGATTTACCCCCTAGAGCCCACCCTATTCTCCCACCTTTACCCTCCACTTGCCCCCTCCCCCCTCCTACCCAATACATCACTATGAATGCCCAAAGTTATGTGTTATGACACGTTTTCAGGGTTTAGTACTTGAGAGTTGACCTCCTTTGACACAGGCCAGGGTCTGGCGCCAGCCTCCACAGATGAGTGCAGACATTCGGCCGTTGGTTCTCTGGGTTATGCTGACTTCACTCAGCATGATTTATTCCATAGCCATCCATTTGCCTTCAAAGGCTGCAATATCATTGTTTCTAATTGCTGAACAGAACTCCATGGTATATATGTACCACAGTTTTTGGATCCATTCATCCAGTGAGGGGCATCTGGGTTCGTTCCATAATTTAACTATTGTAAATTGAGCTGCTATGAACATGGATTTTGCTGTGTCAGTGTAATGTGCTGATTCCAAATCCCCTGGAAAAACGCCCAGGAGAGGGATAGCTGGGTCATATGGTGGGAGAACCTTTGTCCTTTTAACGATCTTTCGGGCACGTGTATGTTTTAATCATAGACCTCACCTCTCCTTTCCTTTACTTTGTTGCTCCACTCTGCCACTGAGCTCCAAGGCTGGGTGGAAATTGTCTTCCTGCATACCAAAATCTCTACAGAACATAGCTCATTCCGTCTCTTGGCAATACACCCACTTGATTTTATTTCCTGATGGAAGCGCTTGTCTCTCCAATTTAGCTACTATCCCCAGGGATCCATCCTCTGCTTTAAAAGATTCTGCTGAGTCTTTGTTCTGTTTATGGCACTGAGTCCTTATTTTACTTCCTCAGTTTAATGGCCTTGATCTATACCATCTACCTTTTTCCTCCGTTCCTCCTGCTCTTATGCTCTTTCTTCTTCTGCCACACTTTCTTTTAAGATTTACCGGCAGCAGGTGTTATTGACAAGGTCCAGAGAGCATTCATCATTATTGGGCTTTGGGGATGTCTCAAAGCCTCTTGAAATGCTATGCAAGTTTTACATGAATATTCGTATTTCTTGTATTGGCTATCACTTGCTCCGTAACAAATTACCCCATCATTTAGCAGACTAAAACAACCAATGTTTGTTATGACACAGATTCTGTGGGTCGCAATACAGATGTGACTGAGCTGTGTGCCTCGGCTCCTCACCAAGCAGCAATAGAGGTGTTGGTCCAGGATTTCTGCCTCATCTGCAGGCTAAGGAAAGTCCCTTCGAAGCTCAGAACGCTGGCCGGGGGGCAGGTTGCAGTTTCTCAGCAGCAGCTGAGAAGCTCGCTGGGAAGCTACCAACTTCTTTGCCACATGGGTATTCTCAAGGGCCAGCAAGAGTGATGTGAAGCTTTACAGGAGTGTAGACACCAGGAGGCAGGAGTCATGGGGGCCATCTCAGACTGTCCACCAATATGCGCACTGGAAATATAGAGGAGTCATATCTTTTATATTTTTCAAATTTGCATTCTCTTTTTGATACTGTCTTAATCTAAAGTCTTCTATGTGTTCATAAAACAGATCAATAGAAATTTTTGGTAATGAGCTGGAGTTAACCTTCATTTGGAAGTGTCATTATAACCCCTGCTCTTAAAATTTTTGTGATTCCAAGATGTTTTGCCCTCCCCCCATCACAAATATGCACACACACACACACACACACACACACACACACTTGATGAGAAGAGGGGCAATTGGTCACACGGGCAAGAACCTGTAGAATACTGCTGGTCCTCATAAGTTTTTGGCGTGGGGAGCCCTTTACACTCTAAAAAATAACAGCAGAGCTTGAAGAGCTTTTGTTTATGCAGGCTACGTACTGTGTTAGAAACAAAAACTGAGAAATGTTAAGACTATTTCTTTATCCTTTTTAAAATACATCCATCGTGTGCCAGCATAAATATTTTTATGAAAAAAATTTGTTTTTCTAAAACAAAAACACTCAAGTAGGATGACAATGTTTTACATTTTTAGAAATCTCTGTAACGTCTGGCTTAATAGAAGACAGCTGGATTCTCATATCTGCTTCTGCACTCCGACTTTGTAATACACTGTTTTGGTTGAAGCATATGAAGGCTGGCTTCTTACAGCCACAAGGATATGTTGCTGTGGAGAGGAGAAGTATTTTAATAACAGCCTTTCCATGGAATTGTGGATATACCTTTCAGATATGATACCATAATTTGACATTGATAGTTTCTTGGAAGTTACAGAATGGAGAATCTAAAACCACATCAATGACTTTTTTTTTCATATTTTGTTACATTAAAATCCTCTGGTCTATCTTATATTTTCAATGAATCTATTACCAATATATGATTTTGAAACATCATGCATTTGGCTGCAGGGGGTTGGGATCAATTCACTGAACTATGAAGATCTTCAAATGTGTAGACACATTTGCTACAGAATACCAAAAAGGAAACACATTTGCATATATTACAACCAATCTCGTTACGAGTCTTCAGGTATTGGGAAGCAGTCAAGCTTATGGTGGAGGAGACAGGTTTTCCAAAATTCTAATTTTCACCTGAAAACCTTAATTTTATCATTGGCTATAAAAACTATCAGTTGTTCTCCTTGAAGTAAGATGCCAACTGCATTCATTTCTGAGAAAACATCTACCAAATAGCCAAGTGTAAGTAACCATAGGTCTGGGGGTGCCTCCAGTGGTAGGGTGCATGCCTGCAATGTGCAAAGCCCTGGGTTTCATCCCCAGACACACATGCGTACACATGCGTGCACATGCACACACACTTCTAAAGAAACAGTGTGTCTTTCGATTGGTCTTTCAAATAAAAATGGTGCTCCATGAAAGCAGAAGGGTCGAGAGGCTATCCAGGTTTTCTCTGAGTCCGCCATTTTGCATGGTATACAGAAAATGTCTTATTCATATTTCCCATTTGAGATTCAATAGCATTCATAATGTGTATTGCTTCATATTTCCCATTTGAGATTTAATAACATTCATGATGTGTATTACTTTGCCATATTTGGATGATGCTGATTTTTCTCTTCCTTGTAAGGTGGTGAAAAATTCAGTGACCGCTCTTGCAGCCCACCACTCCTCCTGGAATCATGCTGAGACCCTGACTGTACCACCTATCGCCTCTGCATTAACAGTACAAGTGTCAACATATTGAACAAAGCAAACAGCCTCTTAGTGTTCTTATGAAAATGGTTTTGACTTCATGGAAACATGGGTAGTGACTTGGAGTGGGGTCCCAAGAAATTCACGGACTAGTCCTTGAAAACTGTTGTTATAGATTGTATTCTACATTTAATTCTAGTACTCGTTCACACTGTGGGAGTGAGGCTGATCCATTATGTATTCACTTCTGCTCTTCCAGATCTGATGGGAAAACAAAGTCCTCTAACAAAATGTTTTGATGTAATGAGTGTGAACCAAACATCACTAATTCACAAGTTTTTCTAGAGAAGCAAGTCATCTTCTAAACTTAAATAAACATGCAAAAGGATCTTTGATCAATCTGAAATAAAGTGTCTTCCCACAAAGAGAAGAAGCATGTTACTACCCTTAGAATAAATATATTATTACTGTTACGGTTTATATTCATGATGGCCCCCCAACACTCATTTGTGAAACAACTCAAAAAGGTGTAGCGGTGAGATGATCAGGCTATGAGAGCCTTAATCTATTCAGTGGATGGGTCCCCTGATGGGATTAGCTGAGTGGTGGCTGAAGGCAGGTAGGGTGTGGCTGGAGGAGGCGGATCTTTGGGGATGTGGCCTTGGGGTACATATTTTATATCTGGCAAGTGGAGTTTCCCTCTCTCTCTTTCTGTCCCCATCCCCATCCTTCCTGATTGCAGCACCCTAAACCGCCTCCCTCCACCCTACCCTTCCACCATGACGTTCTTCCTCATCTCAAGTCCCAAGAAACAGAGCCAACTCTCTATGCAATGAGACCTGGGAAAGCCAGGAGTCCCCAAATGAACTTTTATTCTTGTCTGGCCTATTCATTGGTCACAACAATGAAAACTTGACTAAAATAATAACTATTCAAAGAAATTTTTTGACATCTTTTCATCAAGTGTACTGCCTAAAATTGCCTCAGTTTTGGAAAGACTGCAACAATCCCTCCCTACTTTTGAGATCTCTTCCTTTGCCAAATTCCATTGCTTGCAATTTGCTTTCTCGTATCTTTTAGATGCTTATACCTACAGATTGCCAGTCATCCCTGTTGGGGACAATTAGAAAAAAAGAACTGGGATTGAGAAAAGGGAGAGGAAGGTAAAGCAGATGGTGGCAAAGAAATAGAGGCTGGGGCCTGAGGCTCTGGGAGGAATAAAGCGGAAGGAGGAGGAGGAAGCCTGATCTCTGGATGGCCCTCCAGGGTCTGGTGAGGCAGGGAGGTGAGTGAGGTGGGTGTGCAAGGGGTGAGTAAAACGTTCCTCAGTGTGAGGAGTGTTGGGAAAAAGTCCAAAACGAAACAAAAGCCTTCCAAGCCTTGTTAAATAAAGCTTACCACACAATTTTTCCATTGGAAATCTCCAAGTACTTTTGTTGTCTATGAAATCAAGTTGGGATTCAGGACATGAGCGAGCATTTGGATGAAGGGCACGTGCAAATGTGTAAGTGCACAAGCGCGCGTGCACACGCTGCTTCTGGGTGTGTCTATTTTCTGCTATGAATGAAGCAAAATTGAACGCATCTTGTGACTATGGGAAAGCGGGTCATGAAAAGTCCCCACTCAGCAGGGAGGAGCGCGGGGAGGTCGGTAACCCGATGCCCCTTAGAGCTCATTCAAGGTGTGATTGCGTTTCGCAGTCATATTTCGGCTGCTATCTTCGTGGTTTAATGATAGCAAACATTTCTGACCTGCCTGAAGGTTTCTTTTGGCTCACTCGTCACCCTGGCTCTTTAAAACTACCTTTGCTGCAAAGCAGTGGTTTCGAGATTCAGTGGAACCCACCCGGGGTCACAGATGGGAAGGGAGCTGAACTCCTTGTGCTTGCTTGAATGTGAGTGCTCTCCCTAAAGCTGCATCTGAAAAAAGCACTCTGGTGCTAGAAAGGAAATACTTTTTAAGTAAGAAAGCCACAGTCAAGGGTCTAAAGTCCCTTCGTAAGTTGAAAAGTTCTTCTAACTTAAGAAACATTGCATTTCAGAAATAAATGCAAAAAACTTCAGATACGAGAGGCACATGATAAAAATATGACAGCCAAATGCTCACTGGATGCATAAACAGGTAAAAAGATAAATGCAAATTAAAGCCACTGCAGGCTGGGGGTGGGGGCTAAGAGAGGACAAATGGGGAGTATGGCCAGCGTTGAAGTACGTCATACGTGTGCATGGAAATGTCACACGATGGCAGAGAGCCAGCAGAGGACACCAAGCTGCCAGAACTGCCTTCAAGGGCACATCCTCAGGCTGGAGCAGTGGCTCAGCAGTTACGGCATTTGCCTGGCATGCGTGAGGACACAGGTTCAAACCCCAGCACCACGTACACAACCAAGTGTAGGAGCAACAAAAACCACATGAAAAATGAGATAAAATTGATTCTCTCTTTCTCTCTCTTTCACTGTCCCTCTCTTTAAAAAAGAAAGAAAGGAAGGAAGGAAGGAAGGGGTGCACATCCTCAGTGGCCTAGCTCCCCCCTGCACCTCCTGAAGGTTCTGCGTTCCACCACCTCCCACAGGCTGCATGCCAAGCCTCCAATACATGGATCTTTGGGGACATCTAAGACTCAAACTTCAGTGCTTTTCTGTATTTGCTTTATATCAGTCAGCAACTCATTTCAGGAAAGGAATACTATGTGCTGCAAATGTTCTTCAATTATGTAGAATTTGGGGAAACTTCAGTGTCTTGTTATTTCTATTAAGCACCTCCTCCCTCTTTAATTTTACTTTCTAGGTTCTAGACAGATGAAAAATCCATTTGCTATTTTCCAGAATGTCTCCTTTGAACAAATTGCTACTCCTCTTTCTCGTATCCCTGCTCTAAAATGAAGAATTGATAAATTCAACATGTGTGTGGTTCTGAGCTCCTACACCTGCCAGGTACTGTGGCTGGCTCTGGAAATATCCAGGCACAATTTGGGTCTGGGTGAGCTTACCATCCAAGAAGGGAAATGGAGGTTGGGAACAGCTGCCAGTGGGTCACCTGCCACAGTGAGGGCAGCTCGCAGCAGGAGGGGGCTTCTTCTCAGGTCTCTGGGACCCTGTGTCCCTCCCCTGTATTTGAAGGCTAGCTGGACTCACAGTCAGTACACCAGGGCCTGATGGCACGTGATTGCTGCTTCTCCTTGTTATCTTGTCACCCGGCTCAGGTGCCAAGAATTAGCCTGCCTCTGTGCATCCCGTTGTACTTAATTCTGGGCAAGATTGGGCCCTTTAAAACACCCCGTGAGAGGAGGAAGAGAAAGGGGGCAGGCGAATCTAGAAAGAGAGGATTTGCATCCTGTTCCGCAGCAAAAGCAGGCAGCGTCTTTGCTAGAGGAAGTCAGAGAGCGGCAGTGCAAGGATGGAGAAGGAGGCAGAGCCCAGAGCTCGGGTGACCAGGTGCTCACAACCACTAGACCCCCCTACCTGGCTGAACCCAAATTTAAAAAAAGAAGTCGCCCTGACTCAGCTTCTGTGCCGTGGGAGCCAGGGTGTGTTTGGGATGGAAAGACATAACTTCAGAAGTGCATCCTCAACCTTGGGAATTTCGGGGGCAGCTCCTTCTGCTGTAGCTCATCTTGGGGCTCAATCAACCATCTTCCAAAGTAGGAGGCTCTGATAGCTGAGCACTCGGAATGAAAGGAGATCATGAGGCCTTAGAAGCAGCCTTCCCCTGTTCCCTCCCTGACCCCAAACAGAGGGAGGGACTTTCTCTGAAATTCCTTTTTCTACCCATGGACCAGATCTGCCAAAAAGGGACACAATGGCCTTTGATCCCTCCCTGAAAACCCATCGGCCAGGGAAGATTAAACTCCTCTCCCAGGAAGGAAGACTGAGGAATGTCACATTTAGACAGACCTCGTCACCAGTGTTGTCTGATCCTCATTCATTCAACTTCCAAAGAGAGCTGGTGACAAATTTCTGTGTATTCTTCGGGCCCCTTCAATTCCCTGAAAATCATTCACTCCCCCTTAAAATCAACTGCATGTCCCCATCCGCCTTCCCCTGCTGGGTGCTGGTCTTCCTGTGGTGCCCCCTGGCACACTGATTAATTGTAGATGTACTGTCAGTTCATGTCATGAGCTTCAGAGGGCACAGGGGAAATTCCCCTCGCCCTATATTAAAGTGTCAACAACCCCTCTGTCATGGAGATTTAAGAGTGATGCCACAGGGCTCACCTGACAAGGGACGAGTGGGGACTTTCACAATGCCAGGATTCCCAGCAGCAAAATACTAAGAGCCCAGGCTCCAAGAGAGAGAAAAATGAGGAAGGAAGGAGAGGGGAAGAGAGATTGCTTGTCATGGCCAAAAGACATCAGGATGCTGAGAAATAAACACAAGGAAGGGCATCGAGAGTCAGAAAGGGATTTCTCAGATTACCAAAATCTGAGTCTAATTACGTTTCTCCACCCGGGATCCTTACCAGAGCATTCTATAACCGGCATGGCTGGGTTATTATTATGGCTTATTACATGTTGATATTCAAATCTACCTATGCCACCCAGCCCCTTACCTGCCACATTCTAATGAAGGCTTTCCAGAATGCTCTCTCTTGTCGTCATAGTTTATCAACTGACTAGGTGACACCAAGGTCTCTCTACCTCCTTTCCATACTATTCATGGTGATTAAGTAAAAGACAAAACTCTAGACATCTGATCTTTTTTCTACTTCTATGATAGGTGTCAAAGAAGCATTAGGTTTCTCCAAAGAGACACCAAGTTGTGGTCCTACCCTGGTATTGATCCTCTTTCACAAACAGGGTGGATGCTGGTCCCCTAAGGAGCTTCAACACACTGAGGTGTACTGGCTCCTGAGTAGCACATCTAAAGCCACTTGACAGTTCCAGAAGCTGCAACCTGGTGACGTCTTCTGCCTTCCAGACCTCCAGAAGCTTCCTGTGGCAGGATCTGAATTTATAATTCACACTTTTTCTTTGGTTTCCTTTCCAGGTCTCTCTGGGCTGGTGCTTAAACAAAATCTCTACCCACATCCAGCACACACTGGTCCTTCCTCAATTAATAATTAACAGCATTGATGATAATCATGTGCAAAGAGTATTTAGTCTTTCATCTAAGGGTCACTTCTTTCATTGCTGCTAGGGTACCACTGAGGCACAAAGTCATGTAAGGCTGGACACCATTGGCCAGATTCTATGTTAACAAAAAACACCCAGAAAGTCTACAGTGGAGATATTTTGGTTTTGCCATCAGAATCTAAACTGTCCCTCGTGTGATTACAATATCACATGAACCTTTGAGAGGGCAGAGGGGAAATTGTGCTTTGCCCCCAGGTGAAGTTGAAATTGCCCTCAGGCTACAGGGTGGGCAATATCACCTCAATTAAACCAAGGAGTTCTGTCTACATCCTTACTACTCAAAGCATGGTCCTTATATTAGCAGCATCAGCATTGCTTGGGAGCTTGTTAGAAAAGCAGACTCTCAGGTCCCTCCTGAGAACAGTATCTGCCTCTTCTTGTGTGTATGTATGTTGGTGTGTGGTGCTGGGGATCAAACCCAGGGCCTCATGCATGCTCAGCCAGAACTCTACCATGGAGCTACATCCTCAACATCAGTATCTGCCTGTTAACAAAAGTCTCGGATGAAGCATGCGCACGTTAGAGGTTGAGAAACATTGTCAATACCACCTGCACGGTAATAGTCTCAGGGACGACAAATTAGTCCATTTAGGACTAAGACGCTCTCATTCCCAGGCTTTCACGTTAGCAGTTCAGGAAGTAGATTCTGACAGCTACTGCATTTGAACCTGGCAGTCTGTATTCTGTGGTTGCTGGCAACCCCTTGCAAGAAGAAGGGAAGAGTTTGCATGGAAATCGAATCCGCACTGGGGAAGAGAAGAAAGAGACCACTTAAATCCTCAACTGTAAGCAGCCTCTGCGTTTACCTGTGCGTAAAGCCCCCTCTGCTGTGAGACCATTCAGACACCTGAGACATAGCTTCTTCTGGCTTTCTGTCACTTGCTACTATAAGAATCCCAAAGGATCAGGACCCAGTTCCCGAAAGAATTTATCTCCCGACTAACCATCAGGGCAGGCAGTTTCTGACATTTTGAAGGCAGGTCTAAGCTAGTTATGTATATATATTTTTTAACCTGTTCTTTCAAAACATCTCCTAGGTTAAACTTTTCAAATATGCACCACCTCGGTGGGGAGAAAAGCCCCCCACGGGTCAAAGGGTACCAAGTTGCTTAAAGGTTCCTTTCTGCTTTTAATATCTTAGATGTGACCCTTGCTTCCTGTTTTTCTCTTTGAGATGAAAGACTTCTTGAAAATGCCAGGCGCACTTCTGTCATTTGGAAATGACAGCCAGCCGGAGAAGGTTAATGCTCTCATCAGAAGCGCCCATCTTCCGAGTTGGTTGAATGGGTCTTTCTGGGCCGCCTGACTGCGCGCCTTTCCTGAGAGCTCAGCATCTCAATCAAGTGTTCCTGAGATGAAGCCGCCTTTGTCCAAGTGCTGTGAGCACCCTGGTTTCCCCGGGGGTTCCAGGTTTAACAAAACCCAGCCTAGGATCTGCCGAGCAGTCAGAGGCAGAAGCCCAGCTTGTTGCTGCCAGAACAGTGTTCTGGGTCTGTTTGCTACTTCTGTAGAAAGATAAAGAAAAGGACTTTAGTGTGACCGTCATGGAGAATTTATTTTAAAAAGGAAGATCCCAATGGCTTGCTTCACTCCATTTAGTTACCACTCTCGTCAGTGTGCTTCTAGGAGTAGCCCACAGGGCCCCTGTCTCAGATGTGCCTGGGGTGGTCGCTACTCCTGTGCGTGCCTGTACCCAGTTCTCCTCTGCCCAGCTGTCACTGGGGTTAGAATGGGTGTGGTTCATAAAAGCCTTTCTAACTCAGAAGTCCTATGACTCTGTCAAGAAGGAAGGCTAACACCGTCTCTGAAAATAAAGTGCCAGGCACAGTGTCACATGCCTATGATCACAGCAGCTGGGGAGGCTGAGGCAGGAGGATCGCAAGTTCAAAGCCAGACTCAGCAACTCAGCGAGACCCTAAGCAACTTCGAGAGACTTTGTCTGAAAATAAAATATAAAAAGAGCTGGGAGGCTGGGGCTCCATGGTTAAGTGTCCCTGGGTTCAATCTCTGGTACCAAAAAAGTTTACAAGAGGACAAGGCAGTTTGTGAGGATGGGAAGAGGGGACACTTACCTCGCCTCACATACGCAGACTCTACCGCTCTGTGCCAGTCTCTGGAAGAATGCACTGAACCAGGGACTATGGAAAAGAAGAAGCAAAAAAGCAACTTACGAAGCAAAGGGAGGCACAAGGCAACTCCCAGGGTCCCCTGCTTACCCCGGAGAAAAATCCACTTAAGTTAGCAGAAAGGATGAAGCCGTTTCAGATTTGGTGTCTAAAACCTGACGGGCTGCCCAACACTGCGTGTACGGAGGGGCAGCTTTCTGTATTTGGCCAGGGAGAGTTCCCTGATGTTATTAGCTTTAAAATTAGGTTTGAACAACTTAAATGTTTGAGCTGGGTTGACAGGGGTGCAGAGGAGCTCAGACGCTGGCTTTGTTGGGAAGAGCCGGGCCATTGTCCCCTGGACTCTGCTATTATTCTCAGAAGAGATCTGCTCTGAGAGGTGGCCTGAGAACACAGACTGGGGATGGACTCCTTGTCCCCCTAAGAAGATGTGACCAATGTGTTCCACCAGAGGCAGGCAGGGTCATGCGGGTCACCCTCACTGGGCCGATGGCAGCCAACTGAGAACCAGAGGCGTGTTCCTCATTCTTGCGTAAGTTACAGCAACGTTAGTGACTTAAACAGCAGAGTGTGCTCTCTAAAGCACGAGGGTGACAATGTGGGCAGCTTCTCCAAGAAATAGAGGGAGGGAGGCCCCACCCCGCCCCACCCTGCCCACCATTCACTCCCCGTCCTTGATAGACCAGCTAACGAGGAAAAGAGGTCACCAGTCTACAAATCAGTAAAGGACACTACACTACGGAAGCAAAAGCAGTGGCTCAGAATTTCTGTCACCCTTGCTTGTCTCCTGAAGGGGAGCCTGGTTGGACAGCAGTGCCAGGAAGAGGGGAATCTGCATATGTTGTCAACGGGTGGTGGGAGATAGATCTTTCTAGGTGCGTGAAAGGCAGTTGATACTGTGGTCAGAGCAGGCATTTAAATATGGGGCTTGAGTCTTTTTATGTAGACCTGGGAGAAAACTTCTTTAGAAATACATGACATTAGACATATGAAAAAAATATATAACACCGATTCTTTGAGCTGAGTTCCCACAAAGGAAAGTGGAGTCTAGCCCAAGCGTGTTTTGTCGAGTTCTGATGCCATTTTTTGACTCTACACCCGTTGAAAACTGGTGTCTATTCAGAAACTCATTCTGTGCTTCCTTACTATTTAAAAAACCACAGGTCAAAATTCACAATGAAGCATTTTAAGGATGTAGCTAGGCTGAGCCCCCACATTTTCTGGTCACATCATTGTTCCAACTTCCCCTGGCCCTGGAATGCATTAATTCCTGATACTTTGCCCTAGAGAGTCTTTCTGGTAAATATCAGAGATAACTGTGAGCGACGGCACTGTTACCTTCCTTCCTTCCTCCTCCCAGACTGTTCTGCAAGGACTTTTTTATTCTCAACATGTTCTCTCCTCCTCGTGTCTCCTGAAAGTCCTGACTTTGCATCACTTTCTCTACCCTCTGTTCTAGATGCTTCTCCTGCAGGAAAAACTTCTCAGTCAGCCTAAGATATTTACTTACACAATCAAATGGCCTTCTGTGGTCCCAGAATCCCGCCGGGGTGGGATTTTGAAGTTGAATTTTATGTATTTCTTTTTATCAACAGCTTTTGGATATTCAACGATTTGGGCAGAGTTAGGATAAGAAAAATCCAGAGGTGGCATAATCCCTTTGAGGGACCAACAACTAACGAATAGCTATGAATTCTTAGCAAGACCAGCTTTAGCCAGAGGCAGACAAACAATCCTACAATTTATGCTGCAGAGGAGGACAACATGAGGCCAGAGAGTTGGAGAAACAAAATCCACTCCTCAAATCTCCTTGACCTTAAGCACGAAACCTCTTTAGAGTGGCCCCGGCAGTCCAAAAGGCAAACAGTATGAGGATTTTGTGAGTCTGTAAATGGGCTTTACCCGCCAGCAGAGCTGTTAGAATTTAATAGGCTCACACCAATGCTCTCCTGTTTTCAAACACCTATTTCAAGGGGTGTTTTAAAACTGACTTTTCCCCAACCAAGAGCAAGAGAAACCAGCTCATAAGAGAAACAGGAAATTAGCTGCATGGATCTGACTTTGGTGATATAGGCTGGAAGTTTCTGAGTTGTTGCTGTCGTCATTTAACGGGGCTCAATCTCCACGGGTCCAGCACAAAGAAAAGCCTGTTCAGGCATGGCTCCGGAGAGCACCATTCAGCGGAGACCTGGATCATGCGGGACACCAGCAGAGGCACGCGACCGGGTCTCCAGGTTTATAGTCGCACCTGGCCCCTGGAGGCGCCTGGCACCTAACTTCATCAGAGAATGGCCCTGAAGCCAAGCATGCCTGTCCACAGCAAGCTCACAGGTTGGAATGATTATGAGAACACCTATGTAAAAGACCAGGGACTTGAAGCTAAGGGAACTTCAATCACCTGCCCAATCAAATGTCATCCACTTAAGGGTGGATGAGCTACATGGTCCTGAGATGACTGCTATCTCTGTTTCTCTGATTCCTATAATTTATAAGAAGTATTGAAAATTTTAATTTAGTTATTATTTCTGTCTCCAGATTTCTCTACACCACTTCTGCACTCTGCTTTTTTGGCCCCCTCTCTGCATCCATCTCTGTCTCCATCTCTTTCTCCTTACTGGAGACTCCCCTAAGCCCCTCCGATCTTCCGCTGATGCAGGGCTCAATACAAGGAAGGAACGAAGGCTCCAGGGACTTGTGCTTTCACCTTCCTGACCAATTCCGTGGCAGCCAACCTCTTCCCAGCCTCCAAACCACCCCAAGAGGTAGGACCTGTGGTTATCTGCATCTTAGAGACAACGACACAGATGAGGCAAGACTCCAGGACACCTGTCCAGAGTCGTACAACTGATTGAAGGCAGATGCAAAACTTGAGCCCTTCTTTGTGATGCCATCATTCATGTGCTCTGCCTCTCTGGTCCCAGGAGAGGAGCATTAGGCCTGCACCCATCAGTCACCCAGCACCTGAGACCTTGTGGGTGCACCAGGCTCGTCCAGGCCAGCAGCTAGGTGTCACGATGAGGGGTTGACTCATTTGGCCATTCCTGTGGGGAGGCTCCAGAGCATGGGGGCACCTCTGCCCAGAGGGCCTGGCAGTTCAGCAACAGAGCCCTCCTGTGGGCAGTGTTAGTTAAGCCCTTCAGTTAACTTACGACAGCCATCATGAGGTTTGGGGTGCACAAATTGCTCAGGAGGTCAGGGTCTTGGTCAGTCACACCACCAGTGGTCTGTGACTGAGGTGCCACAAGACAACATGGGTCTTCCTCACCCCACTGGAGCATGAGCTTCATGATGCCGGTCAGGCAAACTAAGATGCCAAATGTTTGCAAGAGAGTGCCCAGTTGGCAGGCCCTGCTGCTCTCTGGCTCAAAGGAAACCCCAGACCAGGAACCATGAGGGCCACGTGGCCAAGCCTCAAGGTGACAGAGACCTCCAAGGTTTACTTCTGACCTTAGGTCCAAGCAAAGATAATCAGATTAGCCAACATGATTGGAATTAATAGCAGTGGGCAAGCAACTTGGAATTGATCTCTCATTACAAGGCCACACGAGCTTGAGTATACAACAGATGAATATTTTTAAATAAATCTTTTGCCTCTCTAGTGAATAATGCAATTCCATATCCTTGTCATTTTGTGATTAAAGCTTGCATTTGTTATCAGGAGCTGATAAACTTTTTCTGTAAAGTTGGATGACATGCTAAGTTCTGTGGGCCACATGTCTTTGTGGAATTTTTTTTCTTTTTTATAACCCTTTTAAAACATAAAAACCGTTCTTAACTCACAGACTGTATAAACACAGGCTTCAGGCCAGACTTAAGATGTAAGCCATCGTTTACCATCCCCTACCATCCCCTAAATTCAAATATACAAAATATATCACAATTTTTATAATACTATTATATCTTCATTTTTTCCCCCACTGGTCGCCTCAAAAATTACCTACGTAGCTGAAGTAGAGGTTCATCCAGACTCGGCCTTGTGGTAAAGGGTCGGTGGTCTGGTGTGTGTGTGTGTGTGTGTGTGTGCCCTGATTGGTGCTTCACACCCACGAGAAATGAAGCGATCAGTAGGGAGTTAGGAGGAGGTGGAAGATGCACCAAGAAGTCTTACTTCTTTCATTGGATGGATCTTTGGAAATCATCAATCTTTCCACCCAGGTCTTCTCATCTGTACAATGGGTATAATAGCATCGCCCCAGATCCCAAGGTGCAACCAACAGGTCTTTTGTGTTCCTGCAGCCTGGCACATTCTGAACAGAAATGACGAGTTTTTAGGCTGGCTCCTGCACTGTAGATTTTCAGTGGAACCATTTAACTATGTCCTTTGTGGAGGGGAAGATAGTAATCCTGAGTCAGCAAAACTCTTCAGAGTCTGAGGAATACAATGAACTCTGTGACTTTCATGAACGCGGAGGGCTCTGTTCACTGTGCAGCTGGATGGCCCTGGAAGACAGCAGGCTCCTCTCTGCAATGACGTGTGTCTTTTGGGCAGAGCCAGGGCATTGGAACCAGACCTCAACTGGCAGGTCTGGGATCTGCAGGGGCCTTGCTCAGCTGCCCTGGCTCCTCCATCCTCCCAGGTAGGTCAGCACACATTCGGCAGAGCTGCAAGCTCTGGTCTGGGAGCCCGCAGACCTGGGTTCCAGTCCCTGCTCTATCATGCATCCACGTAATAATCACCTCGAGAAACCTCTAAACCCCTCTGAACCATACTGGCTACAATGAGGGTTTTTGAACTGAAAGAGCTCCAAGATCCTTCCACCTCCAACTTCCTAAACCCCAGGGAAGCTCCCCAGCCCCCTCAGCAGATGTCTTCAGTTTCCCAGAGGGGTGATACACAAAGGGCAGGAAAGTTGAACTTGCCCACATCCTCCAATCGCCCACCTAATAAATGCTCCACTGCCTCTCTAGTGTTTCTTCCCCAATCTCTTAAAAAGAAAGGAGCTATTGATTCGTCTCCAGCCAATGACCTGCTTCTATCCCCATTGCATTCTGTCCCCCCCCCAGGATCACAGCCCCCCTGCTTCCTCCCTCTTCTTCTCTCCCATTTCCTACTGCAGAAATGCACCCAGGTGACGCCATTCTGAAGCCACCACCACAGAGCACTGTGCCTCCACCCTGCCTCCCATTCCCCTGTAGCAGTGACCAAGAGCCCAGTCCTGCATTACCGCGCTCCAGAAGTCTAGGGTCCCTCCCTCGCTGGGGGCAGCGCCCTTGATAAACAGCCACTGTGGAGTCTGCGTGCATGGAAGTCACCCACCCACGCTGAGAACTGGGACTGGAGGGACCATATCCTCAGAACCTGCCACCAAGCTCTGCACATACCCTCATTGCCACCTACACCAACTTAATGGGCAAATGGGACCAAAGAAAGAAGAAACACTCACTTTTGGAAAGCCACACCCACCTCTGCTAAGAAAAGCCAGGCCTGCAAAGAGGTCCTGATTTATCCCCATGCTAAATTGGGCTCTTTGGTTTTCCTCTATTGCCAGCCTAGAGTTAAGGGCATCCTAGAACGGATGACTTAAATGGTTCTTTTGTTTTCTAGGCAGTTTCTTCTTTCTCTCTCTTGTTTAATATAATAATAGTGATAAGGTGGGGGGACTTGAAAAGCTAGGATCTTAACACCCCGCACCCAGAGGTCAAATAAATAGCATTTTTGCTACAACGAGGGAGAGGGCAGGGAAGGGGCAGATGGCAGATTGGCTGCAGGGAGACCCTTCGGGATGTTTTTCTCCAGCCCCTAGCTGGCAGAGCGCTGGTGCTGGCGCAGGCAGCCCCTCCAGTGGGGAGATCCAATCACAAATGGGGAAACAAGGAGAGCCAGCAGGAGCCGTGCCGGCAGGGAAATTATTTCCTAATAAAACTACAAAGGGAAGGACGATAACTGGGCACTGCTGACAAGTATTGTTGTCTTGTATCAAAATCTCTTTATAAACCTGTTTGAAGAAAAGAGCTTGACTTCTCTTTGAAGTCCCAGTTCAAAGCCCTTGACTTGTAGGATGGGGGATGGCAGGGAACTAAAAGTAGGGACTTGGCCAAGACTCTTTGCAAATGAGTACCTGGGGACTCTGAGGACACTTTTTTGGTTGGCTCTCTGGGTGGAGACCCTAATTTTAACATCAGCCGCGCCTCTGCCTCTGAACCAGGCCCTCCTTGCAAACTATCTCATCTAACACTAAACACTCCTGGAGCCTGGAAAGTCTTTCCTTGTAGGTGCCTCTCACAGAGGGTGGGAAATACGGAGGAGGAGGGAGACCAGTCTACCCCAAGGGCAGGGAGAGGGTGCCATTCCTGAGCAGGGAGAGCCTGCATTTAACATGGGTTCTGAATGAGCTAAGCTTTCCCTGTCTGGATGCCACACTCCTCATCTGCCCCTGTGACTCTCTCCTTTGATCTGCATCTAATACCTTTGCCCCAGTCTCTCTCCAAACACAGGCTCCTCAAAACTCAAAATCAGTGGTCCTCAAAGTATGGTCCCTGGGCTGGCAGCAGCAGCAGGGCTCAGGAAGTTGCTCGTGCACATTTTTGGGCCCCAGCCCAGATCCCTTGAGATAGAGACTCGGAGAGTGGGTCTGATGATCTGCCTTGTGCTAAGTCCTCCGGGGGTTCTGATGTGTGAGAGTCACTGTCCCAAATCCAAGCATAGCAAAAGGTGCCTGAAACCTAGCACTGCTTTATCCTGGGATCACAGGATTGGAGCCAGGAGTCAATGGCTCATGCAGAAATGGGGCTTCCCGTCCACAACAGCAAGACTGCAAAGATGAACTGAGCTGAGGTGAAGAGATTGATAGTATTGGTGGAAGGTCAGGTTGAAACGATGAATCCTTCTTTGGGGGGTACAGATGCCTCCTCCCCTCTTTAGGGTACATTCTTGAGAACATAATAGGCCCCCTAAAGGGCCTGACCTTTTGATTTGACATGCAAGGCCATGGGCCTCCGGACCCTTGGAGCTGTCAAAACTTATCCTCGGGGGGAATTAGCTGGACTCTGCCATGGGGCATCTGTGGGTCCTCTTGTCTCCCAAGAAGATAAAACAGGACTTCCTTGTTTGTTCTGTTTGGGGTACAAATTGGTATACAGTGGTGTGGAATCCCATCCCTACTTGAAAGTCACTTTTGTGCTTCCATAGGTAACTGATACTCTTCACTGCTGTAAGACTTACTATTTTTCTCTCTCTTTTCTATATTGTTAGGAAGGGGACTTTGTGATAAGACTGTTTTGTGTCCCTGATACAGGGACAAGGGGTAGTAAATGCTCCAGGTGGTTCTTTTGCCTCCTCATCCAAATCAGGGGGTGGCAGATGTCCTCAAACATTTTCCTTTCAGGATCAATACCCCAAAGACCTCACACCGTAGGAGGCCCCGGCTTGGTCTCCTACACCCCCAATTTGTGTGGCTTTTCCATTTACTATTTCCCTTACTCGATTATATTTTTCTTCTCTGCCTTCGCTGCGCCTGACGTCACATATATAACTGGAAGTCACATATATAACTGATCATTGCTGATCTCCATGCTTCCAATGTCAGCTCCGTGAGCCTGGGTGGTGCTTTGCATTCTACTGTTTCTGGGAACCTCAGCCAGCACAGTGTAGGCACCGATCTCCCCCAGAAAGTTCCTGCTCCCACTTCCCACTCTTCGAGAGCCAGTTCAAAGTGCCATTTTTTTTTTTATCTATTCTGAAACAAAAGAACTTGCAAAATGGATAGCTGCTCAGGATGCAGCGCACCTGTCAGCCCTGCGACAGGAGAATGTCACCATCATAAACCCATCCAGCCCCCAGCTTCTTGCATACAGAGCCTTCCTACTACTAAAATCATCATTCTCTCACACGATTTCTCATGAACCTGCTGCCAAGAGAGCAGGGGTCGCAGCTTTGGGGCCGACCGAGAGATGCAGCAAGGAGAAGGTAGGGCGTCGGAACGGGCATCTGTCGTCCCCAGCAGGTCTCCCCTTTGGCAGAGAATCCTTGAATTGCTGCTTTACTTCAAGCCATGCAAATGAGGTGCTGATGAGGTCATTGCATTCTGCTGGATTATTATCTCTGACATTTTATTCATAATAATTATAGAGCCTTTCCACCTTCAAAGTGCTTTGCAAACAATAATTAATTAATTAACACTGGTAACACCCTGGTGAGGTAGCTTAGTATTATTAATTTATCTCTACAGTATATTATTATCCAGTTTCCTCCCTCCTTGCACAAAAAGGGTTGGCGAGCTTCTGTGCTGTTTCCAGTCCCCGCTGCTCCTCCCAATTTCCTCCTTCAATCTCCCCTTGTCCTCTGCGGCATCGCTTCAGATTTTAGACCAAGTTCACGAGCACCGCCCACCACCTATGCTACACTGGAGTAAGCCTGTGGATTCTGCTTGTTTTGTTTTGTCTTTTTAATTCCAGGGCAAAGCCGTCTTCAAGCCCCTTTCTTTGCCTTCTCTTTAGCTTTGTGCTTCCTTCCCATCTCTCCAATCCTATCTCCCACTTCACTCACCATTCATTCTCCTCGTTATTTGGATTTTAATTATGTAAATGAGGCTTCTCTGAGGGGTGCTTAGGGAAAGGGTATCATTTAACTCCTCTCTCTCCCCTCCTCATTTTTTATCTCCTTCCTCTTGGTTCAGATGCCTCTCCCTTCCTCGTCCTGCCACCTGCAGCCGTGCTTCTGCTCACTTATGGGCATGCTGCTGGACCCCAGTGCCCACTGCGTGCCAGGCTCTGTGCCCTGTGCAGGGGCTGGGGCAAGCGAGGGCATTGTCCCTGGGTGCGATGCTGGAAGCCCTGAAAAGGAGCATCTTGCTCTTTAGGAATTCAGTGGTTCTCTGTGATTCTGCCTGGCAGCAGGAAGAGGCAGGGGGTGGCAGACATCTTCACAAAGTGAGAACACTTGAAAGACGAATGGGGGGTTGGCAGAAAAGAGGGGAAGGGCATCCCAGGTGTGGGGAACAGTATGGATAATGAATGCTGGTGTGGGCCTGGGTCACTCAGACTGCAGCCTCTGGTGTCACCCGGACCCACCCACAGTCAGGTGCCCCATTGCCACGCACTGAAGGACAGCAGGGCAGGGCAGGAGATGAGGGCCAGGAGCATCACAGGGTCACTGATGCTACCCAAGATATTACAGGGAGAGAGCAGGGAGGCCCCACGTCACACAGCAGCCAGCCTTGCTCCCCAAAGCCTCCCCTCAATTCCTGATCCTCCAAAGCCCCTTAGGAATAAACTCCAGATCCCACAGCCTCCAGGACCTGAATCCCCAGCCCTGTAAGTTTTCAGAGCCTGCCCTCCTCTTCTTTGATATCTGCTCACTGTGTCACATCAAGCATCTTTGGGCTGCAGATGGCCACACACAGCAGGGGCTCCAGGCGCGGGCGTTTTGGTAGACCGGGGGAGTAGAGACAAGTGTCAAGCAATTATTTCCTAACACCAATCATTTATTTTTTATCATATTTGCTGGTAGAATTGCAAATAATCATCTTAATAGGGTGTCATGTGTGGCTGCAGCAGTGTGTGTGTGTGTGTGTGCGTGTGCGAGTGCGTGTGTGTGTAGACAGAGAGAAGGCTTCAAATGCTACACCGACACGTTTGGACTGGTTTCTATAATATTATAGCAATAAAGATTGTGTACGTTTACAAGCGCTGCTAAAAGAAAATAACACAAACTGGGGGATTGGTAGAAAATAAAAATGTATTACGTAACAGTTCTGGAGGCTCAAAGTCCAAAACCAAGGTGTGGGCATGGTTGGCTCCTTTTGAGGACTCTAAGGGAGAATGTGTTCTTGCCTCTTCTTGAGCTCCTGGTGATGGTCACCAATTGCTGGCATTCTTTGACTTGTAAGGACATGTGCCAGTCTGCTCCATCTTCAGGTGGCATTTCTCCTGGACCTGTGTGTCTTAATTAGTGCCCCTCCCCCATTCCAGCCTGACATCATCTTCCCTAAGCCCCTCCCCCATTCCAGCCTGACATCATCTTCCCTAAACCCCTCCCCCATTCCAGCCTGACATCATCTTCCCTATGAAGGTCCTCAATTTACCACACGGCTACATTCCTATAAACCCACTATATCCCGACAGTGCACTGAGTACAATTAACCCACCTGACATCAGAGCTCAGCCTCATTTCCCTTGAACTTGCTAACACTTACCCTAGCCTACGGCTATGCAAAATCTTTTAATACAAAACCTGTTCTACAACAAAGTGCTGAACCCTGTTTGTGTGGGCTTGCCTTCCCACCATGGAAGAGAAAGCATAAAACATCATAAGATGGGGGCCATCTATAATTGCATCTGTGACCACCCTGTTCCCAAATAAGGTCACATCTGAGGTACAGGGAGTTAGGAGCTCAGCATAACTCTGGGAGGTCACTGTTCATCTTGTAAAAAGGATCAATAACAGATCTTTAAGTAAGCCAAGGAGTAGCCTGATGTTAGGATTTAGATGTTAGATGTCCCTCCAAAGCTCATGTGTGATATAATGCAAGGACGGTCAGAGGTGAATGCTTGGGCTACGAGAGGTAAACTAATCCACTGCCGTGGATTAACTGAGTAGCAACTGCAGGTTGGAAGGGTGTGGCTGCAGGAGGCAGGTCACTGTGCCTTTGGGGTTTACATTTTGCCCCTGGTGAGCAGAGCTCTCTTTGCTTCCTGGCTGCCGTGTCCTGAGCTGCTTCCCTCCACCTCACCCTTCTGCCACGCTGCTCCGCCTCATCTTGACCCCGGAGCCATGGTCTCTGCCTACCACGGACTGAACTGTTGAAACCGTGAGCCAAAATAAGCTTTTCCTCCTCTGTTCTGCTCTTGTCTGGTCTTTCGGTCATAGCAACAACAATAACAAAAAGTCTACTAAAGCACCTGACTAGATCCATGTTAGAAAGAAAATTGGGGCCACAGCAACGCAGAGGACAGATGAGATGTCGTAGAGACAGGAGGGAGATGACCCATAGGCTGGAGGACTTCCTTGGCTTCCTGGAAAAGCACCCATGAGAGTATGAGCCCAACACAAAGCCAACTCAGGTCTCAGCCAATCTTCCACAGGTAAATCACAACCCAGTTCCAAACAGAAGCAATCCCAGGCAGCATTTACTGTGCTGGGTACTGTGCCAAGCACCTCACGACTAGCTCTCTATTTAATCCCCATAAATACTCTTTGAAATAGGGCTTTAGTTAACAGCCACGTATGCAGCACCAGCTCTGCGTGAAGCAGTTTTCTAGGTGTTGACTACTAACTTATTTATCCTCTTCACAATCCAGCAAGGTGAGACCACTCCAGTCCCTATTGCACAGAAATGGAAAGGAAGGTCATAAACTCATCAGTGGGGCTTCACACCCAGACAGTTAGACCCTGGAAGCACTATTCTGCCTCCACAAACAGCAATAGATGACCTCAATCAAGCCCAAAATTATTTATTGTTGGGAACACGGTTGGTGGACCGTGCAGAACACAGAAACCCTCTGGAGTCTTTTGTGCATGGGGATGAACCTCTCTGCCCATTGGAGAAGTGGAGGAAGGGATGCGGTGAGGGCGAAGAGAAAGCATGGAAGGAAGACCTCTCAGTGCTGCTTGCTCTTCGACTAGGAGATAAGAGCAGAGATTCACCAAACAACAGGAGAGGATGTGTCACGGGGGCTGAGGTGCTTGCAGGACTGGGAAGAAGGTTCTCAGGGAACAGGAGAGCAGAGACAAGCAGAACCTGTCCCTCCTCTGTGGGCACAGTCCCAATTGAGACTCTACCTCTGGGCTCATCCCCAGGGTCCATGCAGCAGCCATTGTGATCTTTCTAGAACACCAATCTGATGTGCCACCCCACCCCCCAAAAATACTCGATGGCTCCCATCACCGAGCACATAGAATGTAAACCACTCACTTCCTTCCCCTATCCCCAACTCCACTTCACATGCTGAACCCCAGCGTCACTGTCCTGCTGACCGTAGGGTGTTCTCCCCGATACTTTCCAGAATCATTCATGTATGTGTGTATGTGTATGTGAGAGAGAGAGAGAGAGAGAGAGAGACCTCCCCATTTCCCTCTTTCTCCTTCCATCAGCCCTCCACCTCTTTTCTGCAAACTCATCTTTTGGGTCGTAGCCACTGGTGCCAGTCTGGGAGTCACCCCAACCACCTCCCCCAAGCTGTCTCAGGTGTGCCTCTGCTTTTGCGTCTCGCACTGTTTGGGCCAAACTCCCTATTTTTAAAATTGTGATAAAACACACCAAACATAAAACTAAGCGTCTGAGCTATTTTAAGGACACAGTTCAGTAGTGGTGAGTATGTTCACATTGTTATACAACCGCCTCCAAAACTCTTATTCGCCCAGCAAAAGAGAAACTCTGTCCCCATCAAACACTTGCTCTTCATTACCCCTCCCCCAGTCCCTGGCAGCCACCATTCTACTGTCTGTCTTTAGACATCTCTTCTCCGTGTCTCCAGATCCCACCTTGCTTTTAATTATATCGTGGTTATGTCCTGAGTGTGGTGTCAGAATCCATCATCCCAGGGTCATTTTTTTTTTTATTTTAACCTATTAAAGATCCAACTCCAAGCTCACATCCTTCTGGGACAGCAGAAATCCGAGCACCTGCCCCTTGGTTACCAAGGAAGTAGAGAGGCCCCTTCCACTTGCTGGCCATCTTCAGCTCTTCCCAGTGCCCAGAGTCCTGCATCATCCCAGCACACATGGGCCTCCAGGGCTAGCAGCAACTCTGCCTCCAGTTCACATCTAAGCAGCTGGGTGTCCCTGGGCCCTTACTGACCTCTCTAGGTCCACTACATGATCTTCCCAGGTTCCCTCTCCTCTGTCTTCCTCTCTCTCCTCCTTCATCACCCACGAAGTCCTCTCCCTGAGCTCCATGGCCCTGGACAAATCTCTCCTGCAGTCTGCTGCCCTCAAAAGCCTCCTCTCGCCCTTCCACCTCTGGGACCTTTGACATCCTTTCTTCGAAGAGCTTGGAACTTTTACAAAAGCCTTTGACTTCAATCGGCTTGTTTTCTGCCCTGAAAATATCCCAAGGCAAGGACAGACAAAGGGCCCATCTACCTGCTGATCTGGGGGACTATAACCCTACAGAAAATACAAAATAATCATCAAAACATTATTTTGCCATATTTATATGTTTTCTTATTTTTTTCCTCAACTAAACTGGAAATAGCTGTAGTATTGGGTGTTGTGTTCTCTCTGTATTTCAAATATCTATGCAATGGAGCAGCTTCTCAATAAACACGATAGGTACAGAGGAATGAATATGTATATTACAGCAACTCAGGGAGTTTTAGCCACAGACTTCTATCCATTGATTTGTGCACCAATACATGGAGACCCAGTTAAGTTCAGGTGGTGGCTATGGAATTATAATCCTACTGCCCATAATGTTTATTTCTTCCTTGGGTTTTCCTAACTATTTCTTCCTATGCATTATTCAAGATTTTAGAATACTATGAAATTCTATTTTATTTCAAAATCTTGGTCTGTTGGGAGAAAGGGAAAAGAAACAATATGGCCATAAACGACATGGCCGTCTCCCTTCTCAGGCACTCTGAACTCACCACACCCCACTGCAGTATGGAATTCATTCTGTCCAACATGATACAGGCTCAGTATCCCTCATCCAAAATGCCTGGGTCCGGAAGTGCTTCCAATATTGGAATATTTATGCAGATGTTACTAGTTGATGATCCCTAATCTGAAAATCCAAAATTCAAAATGCTACAGAATTTGAATCTTTCTAAGTGCCAAAATGTTGTTCAAAATACTTGGATTTTGGAACATTTAGGATTTTGGATTTTCCAATTACTGATGCACAGCATATAAAAGCCTAGGACTGGGAGCAGAATGCAGGTGCTTCCCTGGAAAGAAGAGTAAGAGGGAGAGGAGAGAATGAATTAGAAGGTAAAGGATTTCATGTCCAAATTGGAAGCAAACCTCAGAAGCACGAGGGCATGAGGCTATGTCAAAACCACAGGAGAGCTGCTGAGTGCGTCCAGTAGGGACACTGGGCAGCCATGCTGTTCTGGGAGCCTCGGCCAATTCTGATAATAAAGAAAGCTCCGTGTGCTGTTGGTCTCCTCAGAGAGAATCGGCCCCTGCCGTGGAAAAGCATCCAGACGGCCCTCTCTGGCCAGCCATCTGCAATGGCCAGCCCTATTAACTGACCCCTGATTCATCCTCTCCTATTCACTTCAAAGGACACCCCATGAGGGAAAGAGACAAAAGACTGTCAAGGGAACTTGGGGGAAGGGAGGGAACTGGCTAAATAATTAGCCCTGCAACCTTCAAAGTACTCTATAATCATTAATTAATCCACCCAACTGGAGTCTGAGGGCAGATGGACGCGAGTCACCCTCCCTGGCACGCCCACTGCTAAACGGACTGGGGGTTGAGCGAATGTGCCTGAGCTGCGGGGCCACCTGAGAGGAAAGGGCCAAGACCACAGAGCTTTGGCTTTGAGTTTGCTGTTGGTAAAAGTCCACACAGGGATCCAGGAGGCTTTTGAGACAGACTCCACAGGTAGCTGGGGAAACTAGGACCTGTGGGCTGGTCTATTCCAAAGGTGATCAAAGGGTGATGGTTTTGGAGAGGCTGGGAGGCTGCCCCCATGAGGCCCTGAACCATTGTCGTAAGTCACCCAGAGGAAGGAGGCTCATCCTTAGACCCTGAGGACTATCACTGGATCCACTAACTGTGGCAGCAGCTCTCACCTCCAGCAGAACCTCCAAACCCTGGAGGGCAGATGTCTAGGGCAGGGCACACGTGGTTCAGCCACAGGGCTTCCCGGACCTGCTACTGCCATTACTGGTGACCTTGGACATCTGGGGTGGTTTTCAGTTGTTCTGTCTGTACCTTTCTAACTGGTCCTTTCATCTATAAACGTGTAGTCCTTGCAGTATGACCAACAAACTGGGATGCAACTTCTGATTAAATCCTTCACAAATGAGTTCACACCTCCCAATTCTCTATTTCTATCAAGCTCAGGAAGGAAAACGAATGGCAGGTTGAGATGTCATCAGGGAGACAAAAATGCTCATTTCTCAAACATGCAAATGTTATTCAAACAGCAGAAAAGGCCTGTGGAAAGGCCTGTCCCTAGGGCATGCAGACCTCCAAGGTCAATGTCTTCAAATTGTTTGGACTTGAGGATCCTGAACTATATGCTAGCAAAACCTACAAGAGACTCATATGTAACATCAAAATGAATTATTACAAGGACTACCATCACTGCTGAAGGCACACTGTGAGTTGGGTGTAGGGCAGAACGCTTTTCTGCATTTTGTATGATATTCCTTATTCTTCATGCCTGTCTGTGCCTACGAGATGACTACTCTTCTCAGCCTCATTTTTCTACAAGTAGAGTTAGAGCACCTTGCTCCAGGTCTAAAATATCACAACCGGAGGAGCCACGGGACCCCTCCTTCCTGTTGCCTAAGAGTCTCCCTGGGTTTCCCCTCCTGCAGGTGGGTTCCATGGAACGTCGGATTTTTCAGGACACTCACAAGTCTCGGCAACCCCCCTCATACCCAGACACCCTGCCAGGCCGTCGCCAACAGATCACCTGCCCAGCCTGTCTCGGCCCACCCCAGTTCATCTTCCTATTACAGGCCCTGGGGAACCCACTGCTAGCAGAGTGAGCTCTTCTATCCCACTATGTGCTTCTTTGTCTCTTAGAGGGTTCTTTGCAAATCTGTTCTAATCTCACCTGTGCCCCAGATGAATATAGTGTATGACTCCACTTATCTGAGGTGCCCAGAATAGGCAAAGTATAAACAGAGAGTGGAATGGAGGTGGAGAGAGGGGGAGGGCAAGTGAGTTTTTCCATAAATGGGTACAGAGTTTAGGGGAGGTGATGGAAAAGTTACAGGCATGGAGAGAGGTGATGGTCACATCACATTGTGAACAAGTTTAATGTCACTTAAATTGGTTAAGATGATAGCGTATTCATGTTTTTAACATGGTAGCAAACAAGCAAGATGCTGACGGGCCACAAGGTGGATGGACCTCCGGATGTTGTGCAAAGTGAAAGAGACTGGTCACAAACACTGTGCAGTGCCATCCACCTGTGGCACCTAGAGCAAGAAATTCACAGAGACGGAAAGGAGAGCCGTGTCCCGTAGGAGCAGAGCCACCGATTCGGTTGAAACAACCAAGACCGTGGTGATGGCTGCCCGGGGATGGGAGTGTGCTTTACGTTGCTGAGATGCACACTACAATAGCTAAATGGTAAGTCGTTTCTGTCTTTATTTTATTTTAAAGAGAACGGGACAGCAAGAGAGAGAGAATCAATTTTATTTAGTTTTTTCACGTTGGTTTTGTCGCGCCAACTCTTCGTTGTGTATGTGGTGCTGGGGTTTGAACCCACGTCCTTGCACATGCCAGGCAAGCGCCATAACCTCTGAGCCATCGCTCCAGCCCGTTTGTGTCTTTTATATGAATAGAATGATCTTTTTCTTAAATGAGATTCCTCTAAAAGGAATCTCCCCATAACAGAGGCTTGAACTCCAGTGTGGACATGGGTGAGTCCCCTCCAGCTTCTGGGAAGGTGGAAGGACACGACCAAACAGGGAACAGAAGTGGTTCCCTGAAGCCCCCAGGGGGCCTGCAGGCTTGGCTGTGCTTGGTGTTCCTCTTTCAGGGGCCACTGCCTCTGCTTCCCTGGGTCAGCTTGCCAACCAAGGGCCGGGTCATTAAAGGCTGTCAAGGTACTGTTTTAGTCTCCTTTAAAGCTCCAGAAATATCCACTGGTTTCCATTACCAATATCCCTGATTTCAAAACCTCCATATTCCAGACTCAATTTATAAACAGATAAGTCCTGGTTGCAAGTCTTCAGGGTTCTTAAAAAAAGTGAGCATATCTATTTAAGATCTAATATTGTATGTATGTATATATATATATGGGGTTCTTAAAAAAATGAGTATATCTATTTAAGATCTAATATTATATGGATGTATGTATATGCACACACATATACATAAAACACCCACATTCCATTTGTCTAGAGCATGCACTTTTTATTTTATAAAGAGAGAGGGACAGTGAGAGAGAGAAAGAGAGAAACAACTTTATTTAGTTTTTCACATGGCCTTAGTTGCTCCAACACTTAGTTGTGTACGTGGTGCTGGGGTTTGAACCCGGGTCCTCATGCGCTCCAGCCCTGAGAGCATGCACTTTTTGTAGAGCAGGAGAATGCTGACAATTCTCCCAGGGTCCCAAGCACCATGGTCATCAAGACTTCCTCATCCTAGAAAACTCAGCAGTCACCCAGCGACCCAGCCAGAACCTAGTGGCCACCTGCAGACCCCGAGCCTTCTCAGCTTCTCCTTTGAGTACAGTTCTCAAAGCAGGGACCCCTGCATGCTTGTCCCTGCTCTGGGCCACCCTTGATGCCAGGTGGGAAAGGCTCCATCCCCGGGGCTGCAGCAGTGTCGCTTCTGCAGCTAGCAAGAGCAGCGGAGTGCTGAGTGGCCTGCTTGTCTGCTGATGTGGCCGTGGGAACCTCCACGAGGTGACGAGGGCCAGGACTCAGCCTCAGTGGTGTACAGCTGCAGCCAGGAGCCTGCCCAGGCCAGTGTGTCCCAGCGGGTCTGATATTTTATGCCACTTGCTGACAAGTGTCTCCTGCTGTGGCCCTGGAGCGTCCGTGAGTGCTGGGTTTATGACTGGAGCTGTGGACAGGATGGACATGTTTTTGAATTCACGACCTTTCGAGTCAGGGTTGATCAGGAGCCCATGGAAGCTTGGTTTACTCTTTCACAGGCTCTGCCAACCCCGTCCATCCTCCCTCCTGCCCGCCTCTTCCTCCCCCAGCCTTCCATCCCCATTGTCCCCTGGATCTTTTGCATTTATCCCAGGCTTTAATTCCCCACCCCCAAATAAACCAGAGCCAAATGAAAGTTTCCCTGTCTGCAAAGGGAGGGAGTGAGCGCCGTTGCAGGCACACCTGGCTGTCAAAGGCATCTCCCGCTGCAAGGTGCGGAGGGCGGCTGGAGGTGCGCCTGGGTAAAGGAGATAGAGTTTGAAGCTGGAAGGTTGGTGGGGGGCAAGGGCTGCCGTGCTTCCTGCTTCCAGGGCAGGATTTTGCTGAGTGGCATCCACCTGGGGCTGGGCGCTGGGAGGTGGGGCGCTACCCGGAGGCTGCTGAGCTGGCAGCAGCCCTGCCGCACGTCCTGCCAAGAAGAATTAAAGAGCAGTCTTTGCTTCCCGCCACCAGTCTAGACAACAGCAGCGATCCTCTGGGTGGCTCCTGTCCTCAGCTGCCCTTTCCTCGCTGCACCTCTCCTCCTGGACTTTCCTGAGGGCATCCATCCAGGCAGCACCTCGCATCCTAATGACACCGGCTGTGAGCTCAGCCTCCCGAGAGGAGGAAACAGAAGAGAAGCCAAACGCACTGACTTCGGGAGCCTGTGGCACAAATGAGGCTTCCCAGCCTGCAGAGCAAGCCACTGCTGGGAAGGAACGAGGGCTGATTCTTGGCGGACTTGCTCTTGGCCCAGCCCAGCCCTGAACTCGTTACCTGCATGTTGCGGAATCTGCATATCAGTCTCAGGGCGGATCTAAGGAGCCCAGGCGACGGCCAACCGAGGCATCTCCGGCCCTGGCCCTCCATACCGGGGTGTTCGGGCAAATGCCAGTCCACAACCTGTGGGGGAGGCAGTTTCTAGGTGAGATTAACATTTAAATCACTAGTCTTGGAGCAACTCAGATTACCTGGCATCATGTGCGTGGCCTCCGTCAATCAGTTGAAAGCCTTAAGGGAAAACACAGGTGTCCCTGGTCCTTGGCCCCTGCCTCCCTTCTGCTCCATGTAGCCCTCAGACCCTCCTTGTCCCTGCCCAGGGTCTCCAACCTGCCCACCACCCTGTACATCTCAGATCTCCCAGGCTCTGCAATCACGGAACTAATTCTTTAAAATCAACCTCAGTTGGTTCTGTTTCTCTAGAGAATTCTAATACACTCGTTATGGTTTGAACGTCCAAATTCGCATGTTGGTAGTATTTGGGTATGGGGTCATTGGGAGGTAATTAGGGCTAAGTAGGGCCACGAAGTAAGGTCCCAGTGGCAGGAGAACTGGATTTGTAAGAAGAGGAAGTGCGAGGTGGGCCAGCGCTCCATCTTAGCATGTCTGTTGCTCAGCTTTTCATCACTGTGACAAAATACCAGAGACAATCAACTTATAAAGGGGAAATCTACCGTCGGCTCCCAGCTTCAGAGGTTTCCATACATGGTTGCAAGACCCCATTGGGGTGGCGCAGCACAGCATGATGGGAGGGTGTGCAGAGAGGCAGGAAGGAGCCCAGATCCCAATATCTCCCTCAAGGGCACAGCCACAGAGACCTAACTTCTTCCCATGAAGCACCCTCCAAAAGGGTTCACCCTATAGCACCATGGGCTGGACCCCAAGCAGGGACACATGGTCTTTTGGGGGTTGCTTCCAAACCACAGCACCACATGAGGGCTTCTGCTGTATTGTGACGTAGGAAGCAGGCCTCACCAGAGGCCAGCGCTGTGCTCCAAAACTGGGAGAAATCAACTTTTTTGCATAAATTAATCTCAGGTATTCTATGGTAGCAGATCAAAACGGACCGACAACATCCCACTTTACAGATTAGGAAACTGAGGCACACAGCTGCTCTGCCCAAGGTCTTGAGGCCTCAGGCGGCACAGGCAGGGCATGTGGCCTGGCTCTGGATTGGGCTCACTTGCCCTGTCACAGCTTCTCTCAGGCACAGGAAGGACCAGCCACCTCTCCATCCACAAACCAGAGGAGGAATTGAGACCAGAATCCATGTAAGATTAAGCTGGCTCTAGAGACATTTGAGACCAACAGGGCTTCCTCCTTGTCTAATCTCCATTTCGATATCTGTGACAATAAGCATGTGATTTAACTCCTTCTCTCTGGGCCTCCGTTTTCCTGATCTGCAAAAATACCATAAAAACTTTCCTAGGCTGCTGAGGGATTATATGGGATAATTTTATGTGCAAATAGTATTCCCCAGGACATGAGTGAAATTGCGTGGATTGTGCAATTACACAATTGCTCCAAACTCTCATGGCCTAAGTCCTCACTTGCCTGGTTATCAGCTAGAATCTTCTAGAAACAATTCTCAAATGAGATTCAGTTCCTCGAAGCCCCTTACCTGTGCCTTGTGTCCCAGCCGCCTATGCCCAGGGCCAGTCTTTCTGGCAGTCCCCCTGTGGGCTGGATGGTTGTTGCCACTCAACGGATGTAAACAACTGAAGATAAAAGAAGAGAAGCAGGGCTCATATGCCAATGAGCCCCTCCAAAGGAACAATTGTAAAAAATTAAGAAAAAGGAGGCAAGGAAGCACTGTTCCTCTACCTCATAAATAGTTTCCGAGCTGAGGCTTGTCCGACTCCAGAACTCATCCTTAACTGCTGCACTGTGACTGGATAAGGATGCATCTACCCATTTCCAGCAAATGTTAGTTACTCTTTTCTGTGAGGCAAGAGACATCAGTTCTTTTCCAATGCTGCCTCTTAGAAGTCAAATGATTTGGAGGAAGTCACTTAGACCCTCAGGCTCTTCCTCTGTAAAAGAAGAGAAATGGAGTAGAAAATCCTATTGGTTTCTGGAAGCTCTAAAAATCTACAATTCTAAGAACTAGTGGACAGAGACCCTAAACTACATTTATATCACATCCTCCTTAGCTGGAACTCAACACTGGGAACAATTCACAGGAACAGACATAAACAAAATATGAAACATAGGCCGGCTGTCAGATTTACGTATTGTGTTTCGAAGCTCTGTTTTGCTGCTTCTTTTTCTTTGATTGGGAACATTAAGGACTAGGATATGCGGTCACCATCATAACATTCCCAAGATGGGAGAGATTATTGACAGGTCAAACACATTTCCAATTCGAAGAATCTTCTCTGAATTTGCTCGATCACACGAATTTTGAAATCCCCTCTTCAAAAGCAATATGAAAAGATATTTACCCTATTTTAAAATAAACATGGAGAATATTTTTTTTAAATGTTGAAAATAATCATGAAAAAATCATTAGAAAGAAATGAAGCAGAATGAGGGAGAGGCTTGATGTAACATTCTCGTGTCCTTGTTCTCGGCCTCTTCCTCTGGCTCAAGGCCACCTCCTTCATGAGCATCAGGAGCCCTGATGAGGTCTTAGCCCCGTGTGTGGGTAATGGTACCTCCAAAACCAGCGGAGAAGAGATGTTGGAGGTGCCTGTCAGGCCACATGGTGTAATTCCCTTCAGCACCCACAGGGGTCCAGTGCACTGCCCACCCCTTGGCCTTGGGCCATCACCCATCAGGGAGCCCCTCTTTGTGATGGGGACCCCAATGTGTCATTCGGAAGGGCTCCACATTCCACTCCAGGGTGCACACTCCCAATCCTCTCCTCTGATGTACGTTTTTATTTCTTCACCAATTTAATTCATTTATGTATTTTTTTTACTTACTTCTGTATTGCAGATGAATGACATAAGCATTCCCAGAGGACTGTCAAAATCCAAGTGGAAATAAACCCTGACTTCATTCTCTCTATAAATTGTCACCCTGTGGCTGCTATAGCAGGAGCCGTCTAGACAGACACAGAAGGGCGCTGTGGCTGTCCTCGGAAACCACCTGTGGCATTCACCCGGAAGGCCACCTCCTCTAGGATGCCTTCTCTGCAGGGTGCCCTCCCAGGGTCCCAAAGCATTGGGTCGGTGGCGCTTGTGACCACATCTCCTCCAAGGGGAATGTTGGTCCAACCCAGCAGTTATCCTCACTTCTGCACCAGTGAGACTTGGTCTTACACAAAGAATAGCAGCGGTGATGAAGAAATGAAAGAGAAAATACGATCCCTCTTGAAGAAGGATTTTGTGCTTCTCTCCTTTGGGCCCAGATGTCTGGATGTGCCCGGCTGCAGGCACGTAGCCAAGATGGCAGCATGAAGTCAGTTTCTCGCAGGGTCCTGTCCCCTCTGATTGGTACCATCCTGCCTAATAGACTTAGGCTGTATCGAAATGAAAAATGAATGGGAAGTAGGTCTTGCTGCTAAGACATATGTGTCAGAAAATCATTATGAGTATTAAATTACGGCAATAAAATGAACCAGAACTAATCTTGCAAATTAAGATCCAATAAATTTATTTTCATGGACATACCTTCTCTTAAAAAAAAAATAAAGAAGGCAAATAAGATTGAGCCTAACAGCGTTAAAATTAAGTGCAAAGCATTTAGGGATAGGATGGGAGTCAGGATAAAGCTGGATATTTCCACATGACACATGGATTAGCATTCTGGGGGGCCGGGGTGGAGGTTGTGGAGGATGGTGATGGCACCATCCCCGTGTCAAGTGGCTTAATGATCAGTCTTTACACTGACACACCTATGTGTTTTACCTATAAAATTCATGTATACATAGTCTCCTTCTCCTTCTGTGCCTCCCCACCCCCTCCCCACGCTCCTTAGACGAGATTCTGCTGACAAGGAACTCGTAAATTTCTCAATTTCTGACAACCTCTTATTTTTAGACGAGACGGTGCTGTCGTTCAAATTAAATCTGAAGCTATAAACAAACCTTTGGAGAGCTGCTGCTCACTGGAATAACAGGATATCTCCCTCCACCCTGGAGCAGGAGAAGAGACTGTAATTAGCTCATTGTCCGTGAACAGGCACAGAGGAGGTGGAGGACCCTGTCCCTGCTCCCTTTCAACCAGAGATCTCAGGGCGGATGTTAAGTGAGTGATTTCTACCACGTCCTGGGAACACGGTGGCGCAAAGCTCGCCATTCCAAAGGGGACACTGAGGAAGAGAATACGCCCCAGGCCAAGGACAAACAGAGATGGTCCACAGACAGGAGGAAGGCCCACCAGATCCCCTCTCTGAGCCAGGATCCTCTTCCTGGCCACAGAGCTGTTCTGTGACACCCAGCACACCAAACTATTTATAGCCACGCAATCAATATAAATAAAGCTGCTCGTAACGTGGAACCTTGGCCCCGCATGAGTTAAAGCTCAGGGCTGGCAGCTATAAATAACCCGGTTACATGCTCCAGTGTGACGCCTGACTGATGCTTCCTCAAATTGTGACAAATAATGACAAGTTTGTTTGACAAACATTCCGCTGACATTCATCTGATTTTGAATAAGCGGTGCTGCTTTCTTAATTTGGTCCCTGAGGCCCGGGATCTCAGGAACTTTCTTTATCTTTCCCTCTCTCACCTCCTGCTCCAGGAGACTGTCCTGTGTGTCGCTGGGGTGTTTTTTTTTCTCCCCCCTAATCAACTGGAAGGGATTTGAGGCCATTTAAGGGGAAGCTTATTAAATCCACTGTTTCTCTCTTGGGACAATTCTGCTGTAGGGGCTTTGCAAGGGTCTGGGGAGCTTTGTTAATGACATAGAGGGAGAGGGAGGGGGAGGGAACTGTGGACCAGGCCCGGGTGGAACAGGGAGAGGAAGGATTGAACACAGAGCCCTTGGAATCTCCGTCTTCAGCGGGATCTGAAACCTTGGAAATGTTAGAAGTCAGTCACAAGGGTACCCGTGAAGGATAAGGGCCTGCACAGAGGGGTTTGCCTCCTGAGACACCTGGCCCAGAGCTCCTGGAGAAGCCCAGTGGGGTCCCCAGGGTTGAGGTTCTTGCTCTAGGCCTGCTGATATTAGCATAGCCACATGGGATCCTGAGCATCTAAGGTAACACGGTCATTTTACAGTTGGAAGAGTTGAGGGCCCAGGGTCTCCCCAGAACTTCACTCTAACCCAGAGGGTCCTTCCAGCATCATTAAATGAACTAATATGTGCAAAGCATTCAGAAGCATCCTGGCTCCAGACTGGCAGCTGTGGGCTGGGGGTGGTCATCAGCACCCACCTCGTCCCCTCTCTCCTCCACGTGCTATGACTTCTCTGTGGCATCTCACCCACTCCCCCTGCTTTCCCACCCATCGCATACAGAGTTTTCCCAGTCATCTTTTGAACATGCAGATCTATCATCATAGAACTGCTGTCCACCTTGCACCCCACCCCAGGCTGTCCACGGTGCGCCACACCCCAGGCTGGGCTGGAGTGCAGGGAGCCGATGTCAGAGTCCCTTCGAGTCTGTTGTGCTGCTGTAACTGAGGCTGTGGGATGTGTCAAGAAAAGTGCTTTCCTGGTCTCATAGCTTTGGAGGCTGAAAGTTGAAGATCCAGCACCCCCACGTGTGTGGCCACTGGGGAGGGCCTTCCAAGCACATCGCCACATCAGGGATGGCATCGTGGAGGACGTGCATGGGAGACAGAAGGAGCGGTCACGTGGCAAGAGAGGGTGCAAGAGGGACTCGGCAACCAAGTTCACCCTTTGTAAAACTCACTTTGGGGGAACTAAGTGCGGTCCTGAGACAACTACCTTAACCTCTTCCGGAGGGTGGTCCCCGGTGACCTCTTCACCCCCACGTGGCCCCACCTCTAGAGGATTCCACCTCGACATCACCACACTGAGGACCACACCTCCAGCTCATGCAAATGCCGGGGACACTCTCAGACCACGCCCAAACCATAGCAGGGGCCTACAAGTGGAGCACTGGCACCCAAGGGTGCCTCCTTAAATTTTGTGCCCTAGTCGCTCATGTGCCTTGCCCCAACCCTACGTCCTGCTCCCCAAGAGTGTCACCCTGTTGGTTCCATTATCTGCTAGAACAACATGGGCAGCTCTCCCTGTCACTGGCACACAAGGCCCTCAATGACCAGTCCCACCCATCTCCCCCGGGCACGTCTAGGCTTTAGCCCAAAGTGTGCCCCTCACTCTTCACAGAACACGCTCTCAGATGGTCTCCTGCCCCTTCCACAAGAAGGACGAAACCCTGCTCATCTTTCTGGAGTTGTTGCGAATGCCTAGGACGCTCTGCGTGGAGTCCCCACCCTCTTATTTCTGTGTCTCTTTCAGCACCAGCCGACCTTAATCCTGCCTTACAGTTATTTGTGAATGCGCTTATGCTTAATCCTCTTTTCTCCTAGAAAGGGGGAGCTCTCTCTCAGTCATCTGGGAATCTCGTGTAGCGTCCACCCAGAAAAGGGTGAGAGGTTTTAAAATCAGGTTTTAAAAACAAAACAAACAGAAGGACTTTGAAAGTGAAAAGTGACCCTGTCCCCTAAGGAGGAGTGTGAAAATAAGTAGCCGACCTAAAACGGATCAGTGTGGAGGGCACCAGCCTGCTTCTGCTTCTTATGGTGGCTGGCACGGCGGCTCAGCAGTTACAGTGCTTGCCCAGCACGCAGAGGTACCCGGGTTCAAACCCCAGCACCACGTACACAACTAAGTGTTGGAGCAACAAAAGTCATGTGAAAAACTCAATAAAATTGATTCTCTCGTTCTCTCTGCCTCTCTGTCTAAAACAAAAAGACCCCATGAAAAACAGACCCTGCAAACGTGCGGTGTGAGGTGTTGGAGCAGAGGCAAGGGAAGGGGCTGAGGGAAATTCGGAGGATCCAGGGGCCAAGTGCCTGGTCAGCCCAGGCACGCTCGTTCAGCACCTGCGAGGGGGCGTGCAGAGCCACACGTTGAAGAGCTGATGTCTCCCGCCTTCTGGAACCGACCGCTGGCTCTGCTTTCTGCATCTCCACCACCCTTTCAGCTCTGATGCACTAAGACCTCTGGAACCCACGTCTCTCGCTGGCACCAGGTTCTTCTCTCCGGGCTGTGCCCAGCCTCCCTGGGGCCCGCATGGGTCTGTCTGCCATCCCTGGATGCTCAGCCTCCACTGCCCGTCAGGGCCCTCGGTTGCCTGAGGTCCCTTCAGGACTGCTCGGCTTGTGACAGACACACTACATCACAGCCAACGCACTGGCGGAGGAGCCGATGAGAACAGTTCAGCTGGCAAGCTGACTCCCAAAAAGAACAGAACATGTCAAACACTCCTGAGAATCGAGTCCTCTTCCCCTCCAAAGCCTCGCAAGAAGGAGGGCGTGGGGCAAGAGAGGGGCTTCGGGTCCCTTTGTGCTTTTCCATATTAACACAGTCACACTTGGCTATGCAGATGCCACTTCCAATAAACACCAGGGCTTTCCAGGGCCTGGACTCTAATTGAAGGGATTGTTACTGTTGGTGAATGGCTGGGGAATTCATTAATGCAAAGCCAACCAGTTCATAAATGCCTGGGGACCGCGACTCCTGTGGTCAGCACAACCCCAGGAATCCATGTCAGCAAACGATATTTATTATCGTCTCCAGTCCCCGTCTCAACTGCCAGGAGGACCAGGCCTCGCCTGCAGTCGCAGCTTCCCCCGCAGGGGCGTCGCCAAACCAAACTGAGGCTGAGCAGGCCTTGTGGAAAAGCTCCTTCCCCACAGCCTTAGTTCGGGAAGAAAGGCTCCATTTCCAAGTTGTAAAGATGGAGAAGGAGCGCTTCGAGAGACCCACCCCGTTCCCAGTTTGGGTACTGATCTCTGTGCTGCTGCTACACACACACACTGAAATACCAGCATACACGCATGCACACACACGTGCACACACACTCAAACACCAGCACACACACATACTCAAACACCACATGCACACACGCATGCACGCACATGCATGCACGCACATGCACACACACATGCACATGCACATCCACACTCACTGAAACATCAGCACACACTCATGCACACATGCACACATGCCCACACACTCAAACACCAGCACACACCTAATTCATAACTCAGTTCTGATTCTAATGTGGCAAGTGGGTTCTTTTGATAACCTGGGTCCTGAGAACTTAGGATAAGCAAAGGCTGAACACACCAGGTGCCCGCCCTAACATACGTACACAGCTCATGGAACACACAGTGTGGCTTCATTTTCCTCCCAGAAGATCAGTCCCAACCTCTGTGCATGCAGCACAACAAACTCCCTTCTGTTCACTCTGTGACACCTTCATTTTTAACACCACGGACACAGTCCCCAACACTCCCTTTCAGCTTAAAAAAAAATGCATTGTGGTGTGAAAGATGGGAGAATTGAAGGTGCTTTCTTTTCCCCCTTATGATTTGCGGCGGTATCTACACGTCCTACAGGGAAGGTGTTTTACATTCGCACATGCAAAAAAAGGCAGGATGTACAAAGAAAAACTTACTTTACTTTCATAAAATCCCTCAAGATCCTGGGGTTTGCTTTGGCAGCCTGATGGAATTTTCATGGAAGTAGTTGGTGTTCTGGTCTTGAAAATTTGCCTGGAGCAGAAATCAAGGAGACCATGACATTCTTTGAAACTGGAACTTACATCACTGGTTTCTGTTCCACCTGAGAGAAAGAGGATGTGGAGAAAAGTATTCTTGGAGACATCATTTTCTCCTCACCATGCCCCTCTCCATGCCCTGCTACCCTTGCAGTTCCTATCATCCAAACTATTTTGCTTTGTTTTGGGGTCTAGTATCAGTCATTTACACCTTAGTACGAATTAATCAGTATTTCTTTAACTCCATTGTATGAATTCATATTTGCATTTTAAATCAACCAACTTTATAATGAGAGTTACCAACTTTTATTGGAGATGATGTCTTCATGTCTGAATCCACACATTTAAACTCCTAGCTCGTCTGGAAACACAAGCCCTGGGAGCATTCATATAGCTCTGTGATAGATAAATCGTTGCACTTTAGCTATAGGATATCACTACTTAATACCTTGGTTCCTTTTGTCGCTTCTGAAATGAAACACTTTATTCTTGTTTGGAAACTTGTATTTACGACACACCTATGTTGATTATGCTGTTGAGTGTCTGATAAGTAAAAATATATAATGACTTTGAGTGCTAGCAGAACAGACGAGGGAACTCTATCTTAGAGTAGTTAAATAAAGTTGAATGTCATTCACTGGCCAGTGAACTATGAACTAAGGCTGGAACTAGAAACAAAAGTCTCTGATTCCTGCTGGGGCTCCTCTTATTTCAACACAAGAACTCCCAAGCCACTTCATTCAAGTCCTGGAAAAATCTGACTACCCCGTGTTATGGGCTGACCCTCCTGATGTTCTCTCCTTTCCTTTGGGGAAGCTGTTGGCATGGAGGCTAAGAAAGGAGGCTGGCAGAGCACATATGGTGTTTCTGACTCCCAGCCCCCACTGAACCTTCTCTCCTTGCTAGACCAAGCTCTTCCATTGAAAGGGTGATGGTGGTGGAAAATTTGGAAAGAGACTATCAATTGCTGCTTTTTCCCTCCTTTTCATCCACATCCCAATCAGAGGATGAGGCCAATCCCTTGCACTGTCTAGGACCCAGAGGGAGAGAGGCAGGGCCTCCAAGGAGCTTCCCAAAACTCGCTCTTAGGCAGATCTCCCAGTTGGAAGTCCATCTCCCAAGCCAGCAGGGGACAGTCTTCTCCAACCACAGGTGGACAGGAAGCAGCTAGTGGCTCTGAATCATAGTAGACCTAGAGTCACCTTCTGCCAGGCCCCATGTGGACACCACCCAGCCCCCTGGGTGGTGTCTTTGAATGAGCTACACATCGGTCACAATGTCCTGCCTCCTGTCATCTAGCACCACACAAGCTCTTGACCAGCTGGCCAAGGTGTATCACAGGGAGAATATCAGTACCTGCTGTTTATAGATCTGCTCCTCCATTTGACTAAAATACTTTATGTGGTTCCTACGCACCAGTTATGGGCTCAGGATCTCTCTATGCAAGGAAGAAAGACACAGAGCTCTGGCTCTTGCCAAGCAGGTGTGACAAGTAGGAGGGGACAATGGACCGAGAGCTGAGTTCAGTTACCTCCAAATGAGCACATGCTTCTTCACAGTTTAAGACCCAGGTGGCCAGCCACCAGCTTCGGAAGACTCCCTGGTTGTTGGCAGGAAACCCCCGCGGCTCCTCGTGCACCCAATCCACTCAGCTGGACCCTCAACAAGCACTTCCTAGGGTGCTGAGAGCCTCTGCACACGGCCACTTCAGGCTGAGCACGGAGTGAGGGGGAGGACACCCGAGGCTGTTGGCCAGCATCTCCAGACACCTCCAGTATCCAGGACTTTCAAGACAAATGGACGAACGTGCTGCAGCTTGGATGCAGAGTGTCCCCAAAGGCCCGAGTATTAAAGTCCTAGTCCTCAGGGTGACTAGTCCTTGGGAGATGGTGGGGCCAGTGGGACAAGGGACCTAGTGCGAGGTCTTCAGGCCCTTGAAGAAGATCTGGAGACCCTAGCTCCTTTCTCTTCCTCTCTTTCTCTTCCTGGCCTTGAAGTGAGCTCTTTTGCTTCCCATACACATCCCCCATGATGTCCTGCCACACTGCAGGCCCAAAGTGACGGGGCCAACTAGTGTCAGCCCGAAAGCTGCAGACTATGCCAACACAGCCTTTCTTTTTGTAAGTTGATCCTCTCAGGAATTCTCATCAAGCCTAACTGAATGAATGAAGAGCATCCCAGCTCTCCCATCCCCTACGTAGGTGCCCTCAGATCCCTGTGCAGCCTCCAGTGTCAGGGACGCACTACTCGTGTCTCCTTGGTGGGCGAACTTGGTGATTTTCAGCTGATGACAAACTTAGAGTCAGGAGCAGCAAAGTCTCACTCAGTCAAGAGTGTTATCTTGCTGTCTTACTTTTGTGTTCCGGAGTGTAACTAAAGCCGTGTGAGTGGTGGGCAGGGTGTGTGGCCATTCGGTGGGGTGGGTGGGGACTGGCCTGCCTCTAGCCATTGCAGGACACCTGGAGGCTCCTTGGGGTTTGGACTGAACCCCGGGTCTCAGGGGCTTCTGACGTCTGTTGAACGGCCTGGCCTGCCCTTGGGAGTGTGGGGGATTCTTACACACTGGCGGCTGCCAGAGCAGGGCAGGCTCACAGCCAGCTTCCACCAGGCCTGGCGGCACTTCAGGCTGTGGGTGGGGTCCTGCTCCCTGCTGACCCCCTGCCACCAATTCTGGTTTTCCCAGTTGGTCTTTTCTCCCCGATCATCCCCTAAAAAAAAAAAAAAAAGAAAGGTGCGAGGAGCCATCTCACGTGCCTGCCCCTATGAGGGGGACATAAGGGAAGATGGGAACCAATTGGTCACTCTCAAGTTCTCATGCATTTCCCCGAAATAAGGAGAAAAGACACAGATAGCAAGGTCAGATGCAAGCAGTAAGGTCCGAGGGAAGTTGGCGGAAAGCTCGGAGCGGATTCAAGCCAGGCCTTCCGCGCTGGCTTTCCAAGCAGCCCAGGACCCAGATGAACAAAGCCACCCTCAGTGATTCACAGCTCGCTCCTCACAGAGCATGGATGCAGCTGAACAAATTCCATCACCACGCAGGTAACCGGCGGAAAGGAGACTCAAGGGTCACATCGCAACAACGCTTGAAACTCTTTCACAGCCCTCACCCATTCATTTGCCTTTTTTTAATTGTTTTTTTTTTTTTAAGAGAGAGGGACAGTGAGAGAGAGAGAGAAAGAGAGAATCAATTTTATTTAGTTTTTCGTGTGGCTTTCGTTGCTCCGAGACTCCCTTGTGTATGTGGTGCTGGGGTTTGAACCCGCGTCCTCGCACATGCCAGGCAAGCGCTGTAATCGCTGAGCCACCACTCCAGCCCCCACCCATTCGTTTTTAACATTCGTTCATCACATGTCCCTATGGTGTCAAGCTACAGACATGTGGTACTTTTCTCCGGGACACACTTTCCGTTGGTTTACACTATGGTGTATTCTTATTAAAAAGGGATGTGAACCCTCACCCAATCCCAGTCATTCGTTCAACGTTGACTCGCTCCGTGCCCGTATTGTGCCCTGCTGTGATCCCTTTACTAGCGGATGGGCTCCGTGTACACCGCATCCCATGCTGGGCTTCCTTGGCACTAGCGGGAGGAAGTGTGTCAAAAAGCTTTTCATGCTGGCTCTGGTGTCTTAGTAAGAAGCCCCTCCTGGGGGTGGATTCCTTGCATTCAGTAGCCAGGCAACGATCACAGGATCTGGGGTCATGATGACCTCGAAGGTGGCCTCATTGACCTATTCCTGGTAAGACAGGCCAGTCGAGAGTGATGAGCCATAGCACTGGGCCTGCAGTGGCCTCCGTGCCCCACGCGGCCTGACATTCCATCTCCTTGCTTGTCCTTCTGTAACAGCAAGCAGTCTCTGCCTCGGATGTGGCCCCGGTGCCAAGGACACCTCTGACATTCCCCTGCCTCGTGCCACTCTGGTCTCTGAAGCATTGGCTTTCAAAGGCCATCAGGTCCGTACCAGCCAAGCGCATGAGAATGGGGTCTGCATGAGGCCCAGAGACCCCAGGCCAGGGCAGGGCAGGGAACCCCCGGAACGAAGGGGCCACACTGCTTTGTCATCATTGCTTACAGGAGAAGAGAGGCTTTCTGTACCTGTTTTGTTGTTGTGTTATTTTGTTTCACACCTGGCACTGACAAAAGATGTTTTCTGAGAGAAATGATCGCCCTCTCCATACCCCATTCTTCTATGCGATAACAAATTACCATAAACTTGGGGAAGTACAACGGAAATCTATTCCCTCGTCTGAAACTGTGGTGTTGGCAGGGTCACCCTCGCTCTGGGGCTCTGGGACAGGACCCTTCGTCGTCTCTGCCAGCTTCGGGAGGCTCCAGGTACTCAGAGCTCGTGGCTGCATGTGTTAGTCAGCTGGTCGTTGCTGTGACAAAATACCTGAGGAAAAGAACTTAGAGCGGAAAAGATCTATTTTCGCTCCAGGTTCCCGAGGTCTCGGTCTGTCATTACTGCCTTAGTTGCACTTGGCCTCTAGCAGAGCAGAAATGGGGTGGACGGACACAGTGGAGGAAAGCCACTCACCTCTCAGAGACACAGCAAGCGAGGGGCTGGGGACAACACACACACCTTCAGAGAGTGTCCCCATATCCCCAGTGGCCTCCTTCAACTAGACCTTCTACGGATTCCACCTCCTCTAGGATCATGAGTGCTTCCCTGGGTTAATCCATTGACAAGATCTGAGCCCTCATGAGCCAATCGTCCCCAAATCCTCACCTTTGCACATTGCACTGGGGACCGATGCTCTAATCCATGTGACCTTGGGGGACTCTCCAGATCAACCCTAACAGGGCAGAACTCCGGTTTCAGCTGTGTTGTCACATAGCCTTCTTCTCTTCTGTGTTCTCCTCTGCCTTGTCACAGACACTGTCATTGATTTAAGGACCACTTAGATAATCCAGGACAATCTAATCTTAAGATCCTTAACTAAATCCGCCAAGTCCCTTTTTCCAAATAAGGCCATGTTCACAGAGTCTGGGGCTTAGGATGTGGCTATGCCATTTGGGAGGTCACCAATTAATATACTACACTCTTCTAGTGAGTGCTACTTGCCCCACATTGGAGCTGAATCATTCTAATTTAGAGTTCAGCGTTGTGGTGGCTTTCCATTGATGTGACAAAGTTCCTGAGATAATCAGCTTACGAGGAGGAAGGGTCTAGTTCATCTCATGATCTGGGTTTTAGTCCGTGGTCAGCTGGCAACACAACTCCTCACGGTGGGAGCACTTTTAGGGGAAGCTGCTGATCTCATATCAGCCAGGAAGCCAAGAGAGAAAGAACGGGGCTGGATTGCCAGTGTCCCCTTCCAGGACACGGCCCCCAGCAACCCAACTTCCTCCCAAGAGGCCCCGCCTCTCACAGGTTGCACCACCTCCCAGCCTCCAGCAGAGGATTCACCAGGGTGCATTGAGTGTGGCTTTGGGGCTGGAATGCTGGATATTAACGTAGCATTGGCGCTGCAAGGTGAAGAAAGCGTTCTTTCTGTCCCCCCAGTATCTTAATGTGGTGAGTCAGAGAGGCCAGGTAAACCATCACAATGCAAGGTGACAGATGCTGTGAAAACACTGGAATAGTCCATCACTCAAGAACGCTTCAGTCCACATCCCTGATAATTCCCACATTCCAAGCAATGTCATCCTCTTGTTCATATGTCACTGAATCTGCTTAAGCAGAAAAAATGAATACTGATGGAGCAAGAGGGGTGACAAGGGGACAAAAGAGGTTTCTTCCCTGGAGAAGTTTCTCTAGGCCACAAATGTCTGTCTGGGCATTTAAAATACGAGGAGACGTTTGCGAAAAAAAACTGTGTGTGGCAGGGGGACAGGAGGTGAAACGCTTCTGGAGTCTGAGCCGAGAGCATTTGAGTCAGAAGCAGCTCACACCCAGACAGAGGTGACGGCTCCCTGGGAAGCCATCGCCAAACGGGTGCACAAATCAACAGCCTGGGCACATGCCAAGCAGCAGGTCCCTCCTCCGCTGCTGAGATTCTGGCTCTTCCTCGCTGTGACCAAGAACCCTGACAGGAGAATCCTACAGGAGGAACGCTTTATCCAGGGCTCTCCATCCAAGGCCAGCTGATGCCATTGCTCTGGGCCCAAGATGAGGCAGCTCATCATGGCGGAAGGGTGTGGCAATGGAAGCAGAGAGAATGCTCTGCTCACCAGGGACAAAGGCACGCGCCCAGTGACCTGCCTCCTGCAGCCACCATTACTGCCCAGCTAATCCATATCAGTGGATTAACTCGCTCATTGGGTTACACCTCTGAGAATGCGTTCATTTCACCTATGAAAATTCCCGCATTGTCTCACACATAAGCTTTTAGGGGATACCGCCTACGTAACCATAGCAGGAGCCACATCCTTCTCTCCCACATGAGCCCTTGCACGTCAGGTAGAGGACAGATGGCCTGGTTCATGCACAGGGACAAAAGGCAAGTGCTTCCCTTCAGTTATCCTAAGACCAGCTCCCACCTTTCCTAAGCAGGGAGTGGGATAAGGCTTTCTTCAGGCTGATAAGATGCCAGATGCAGAGAAATCACATGACACCTCATGAAGTGATTCTAGACGGTTCCCTCTCACAGCCAAAATTCCTTCCTGGGGCTGATGTCTTCCATAGTTTAGGACATAAATCGTGGATCATGTGCACGCTTCAGCACAAAGCACAGAATGCAATGTGTAAATAGATAAGCTACCAATTGCCTGGAATACTACAATTCAAAAACAAAATCCAGGGCTCGCTTCGGCAGCACATTTACTAAAATTGGAACAACACGGAGTAGATTAGCATGGCCCCCACCCAAATGACACGCAAATTCATTAAGCGTTCCATATTTTTCAGCCCCTCTGGAAACCATTGTGGAGAATCCTCAAAAAACTAGGGATGAGCCCACCATATGATCCTGCTATTCCTCTGCTGGGTATTTTTCCAGGGGATTTAGAATCATCATCTTACACTGACACAGCAAAATCGATGTTCATAGCAGCTCAATTTACAATAGCTAAATTATGGAAACAACCCAGATGCCCCTCATTGGATGAATGGATCCAAAAACTGTGGTGTATATATACCATGGAGATCTACTCAGCAATTAAAAACAACAATATTGCAGCCTTTGAAGGTAAATGGATGGCTATGGAAGAAATCATGCTGAGTGAAATCAGCCTAACACAGAGAACCAAGGGTCGAATGTCTTCACTCATCTGTGGAGGCTGGAGCTAGACCCTGGCCATTGCGAAAGGAGGTCTGTCCTCATGTTTTAAATCTGGATAAGGTGTAATGACATACAACCTAAGACATGCGTAGAGATGTATTGGGAAGAAGGGGGGGAGAGATAAGGGTGGGAACTGAGGGGGGGCCTTGAGGGTAAATCTATTTTTCAGAATTTATACATATATTATTTCATTAGAAGCTTGTTTGATTGTTCAACAAATAAATTTCTTAATAAAAAAATAAATAAAATAAAATCCATTTTGTTTTCTAGAGCAAGTCTTGTACTCTTTATTTTTTGAAACATACATAGTATCTTATAGTAAAGGGACTTGTGATTCTTTTTCATAGTTGAAATTCAATGAACACAGCACAGATAAATCATCCTAAACCAGCCCTTGTCTTCAATGCCCTGCTGTTATTTTTGAAAAAAGAATTAAACCCTGGAAGAACTTTTTAAAGGAAATTGGCAAGGACCTACCAGCCGTCCAAGAACGTCCAAAGCACAGCTGCAGAATTTCCTAGAAAGCCCAGCTTTGATGACTGCCCCGTAAGAACTCCTTCTGCCTGAGCTAAGTGGCCACTGGGAAGCACCACATTATAAATTCTAATATTTATTCTGCAAAATGACTCATGTTGAGTCCCGAGCGAATATTTCAACAAAGAACAACAATAGTGATCATAATCAGTACTACAAAGGACAACACCTCCATAATCAGATTTTACAGCTAAAAGATACTATGGAGCAGATGGGAGGTGGCCTGGAAAAGTCTCCCAGGGTCTCTAGACTACACATTAACCAAAGGAAGATGATTGTGGTGACCTTCTCTACCTCTTAAAGACCAGGGACCCCCAGACAGACACTGGGCTACTATATGCAAGTGAGTTCGCCACAAAAATCGTTTCCAATCCATCTTTCCTTCTAATTCAGTCTTCCAGGGAAAGCAGGAACTCCGTGCTTTGGTGAACAGAGAAATGCAAATGGCAGATTCTGCGTGAACATCTATTGAGGGTGATGTCTGCCTGCTACATGACTATCACGTAGAATCCCTTGTTTTCTTCCAGAATGGATCTATTCACACCATTTTTATATCCATCGCTGGTTGAGAGACTACCCTGTGTCAGGCATTGTGTTAAGAATCAGAGATGGGGAATATAAAAATCAGTCAATCAATCAATCAACCAATCAGAAAAGTCAGCCTTCCTTATCCAGAAGTTCTGCAGCAACAGATTCAATCGGCCTTGGATCAAAATTATCTGGGTGGGTAACTGTAGCTTTGAGGAGCACATGCAGACTTCTTGTCATATTCCTTAACTAACACAGATAGCATTTTCATTGTATTAGGAATGATAAGGAATCTGGAGGTGATTGGGCACGTTCAGGAAAATATGGGTAGGGTCCCATCAAATACTGCCCGTGGGCTGTAGAGATGTGGGCTGTAGATATCGGCATCCACTGGACAGGAGTCTCCTGAAATCAAGGTCCCTGGATGTGGAGGAATCATTGTACAATGTCAGCAGCAAGATTACAGAAGTACACGCAAAGGTTATCAGAAACAATCTGGCAAGATATTCTTTAAATGACAGAGCAAGAAACAGAAAGATGGAAACGGGAGCATTCTAAGTGATCGACGGAAGGAAAAGCTCTTTCCCTTTCATTCCCAGTCAGAGCAAGCGAACACTTAGATTTTCATAGTTTCTAGAGTCATTTCCTAACATATCTTAAATGGCAAACTGTTTAATTTTAGCACTCTGTTTTGCAGGAAAAGCCACCGTGATCCAAGCCTGTTTAACATTCCTGGAAGGGGAAAGCCTAGTCTTCTTCCCCACTGTAGGAACCTCTTGCGTTCTGTACCCAGGCCCATCTCAGATGACCGTTCTGAAGGACCCACAGCCAGCCACGTCCCAGTTCCCACTCAGGTGTCACTGTTTGAACAAAGGCCTTGATCAGGGATCTGTGGCAACTGCTTTCCCAGTGACAATGGGGTTTTGGAGATGCAGTGGCAGCCTGCTTGATTGCTGCAGTGATGGACAACTTCTGTCTTGATGACGTCCAACCAAACTTTCCTTCCTGGGCACTCCCCCAAGGCCCTGAAGTTCTCTCCAGCAAACTGGAAGAAACCACTGAAAAACAATTAACTTGGGGTGTTTAATTTAGCCAACAGCTATCCATTGCAACTAGAAAGACATTCCAAGAACTAATTTAAGGAAAGGTCAGATGGGCTGTAAGGACATGAAGGAGAATAAAAGGAGCTGGTTTCCTAAGCAATGCTTCTCAATCTCCTTTCAAATACAGGAACGAAAATACTTGTGGGGAACACTGATGTAAATGTGGAAGATGCTCACAGCTAGAGGGGAGCAGCCCAGGGTCTGTGTCCAGCCTCCAGGTCCCTGCTGTCCTCCTCACCACCTGCTCCTGCTCCAGGACAGGGCTTCCAAATCTCAGGAACACTGATGCCTACATTGGTCATCACAGCCCTAAGCAAGATGTGGGCACAGTGAGATCAAAGCGCAAGAGGGCCCATGGTGAGCGTGGCTTACATGTGTAATTAGTAAAAGTAATGGATAAAGATTTATATTTAGGGCTGGAGTGGTGGCTCGGTGGTTATGGTGCTTGCCTGGCATGAGCAAGGTCCCGAGTTCAAGCCCAAGCACCATGTACACAACAAAGTGTTGGAGCAATGAAAACTAAAATTGATTCTCTCTCTCTCTCTTTCTCTCTCACTATCCCTCTCTCTAAAAAAAGAAAAAGATTTATGTTTAATAATTTATATTTCTCTTTGTCCTTAAAGGTATGGGAGAGAGAGAGGGAGAAATCTCCATCCATGTCTACATCTCCATTTCAATCTATCTCCATATCTATCTCTAATATTAGATATCTGTACTTATCTATTTACTATAGATATCCATACCACATACCTATATCTATATTACTATATACAACATTCCTTAACCAAATGCAAAGCATGTTTGGATCTAAAAATTTAAGGCAACTTTAAGCCTGGCATCCTGGTTTAAAAGAAACTATTAATTTTATTCCATCCGTTACCCATTAAATTCAAAATTAGTAAGTGTTTTTTGCATGCACAGTAAAGAGGATTCTGGTGCATTTTTTTTGGAAAATCCTTCCTTCCCCTTGAAATATTTATAATCTAATTAAAGAGAAAACTTACAGCATGACCTAGCGACCGTATTTCACCTTGTCATAATCACTAGTGATTTTCAACGCACACAAACCGAAATCATCTGTATACTCAGTCCATTCTCACCACGAGTTTTTATCTGCCAAATTCGGATCCTTACAAATCAGAGGACAACACTGAACATTTTGGGCTCTTGCGTGGTGCTGGGCCAACGGTCGAGGCTTGGCCGTGTTGCCATTTCTATCTGCGCAGCCACGTTTCTGCAATCATTTGAGATTTTTATTGCATTCTGCCCCTATGGTTTTATAAAAATAAGTGGAGAAGTGGGAAATGAAAGCAGTTAAATGAAATTCTCATGAACTTAACACAATCAGCACGCAGCTGGAGATCTGCATCCAGCGTGGTTCAACGCTTACTGGATTTAAACCGATGAAGGAAGACAAGGAAACTCAGGAGCTCTTATGAAATGCCCTAAATATCTCCCACGATGGGATCTAAGAGCGGCTTGATGAGAGATTCGACCATCTGTCCCAGCCTTTGGGGGATGGAATCCTCTTCTGTTGTCCTGCTTCTCTGCGTTCCTGGGAGATGGGGGCTTTCAGGAGGCACTGCCTATAAAAGCAGCAATGCCTGCAGACAGGAGTTGGTAGGATCTTGACCCAGACTTCCGCTCCTATCTGTTTCTGAAGCCTCCTTTAAGTTAAGTGCTATGGACTTGGTAAGCGTCCCCCAAAGATAAAGGCTTGATTCCCAGAGCATGGTGCTATTGAGTCATGGTGGAAACTTTAGGAGAAAGGTCTAGTGGAAGGAAGTTAGGTGGGACGGTGTGCCTTTGAAGGGGATATTAGGACCCCAGCCCCTTCCTCTCTGTTTTACTTCCCTCCCTTCCATGAGGTGAGCAGCTTTGGCTCCACCACACTCTCCCCGATGGTGGGCTGCCCCACTACAGGTCCAAAAACAAGAGTACAACGGACCATGAACGGAAACCTCCAAAACTGTGAGCTAAAATAAACCTTTTCTTTTTACAATTGATTATTTCAGGTACTTTCTTACAGTATCAGAAAGCTAACAGAGTAAGGAAGGTGGAAGGCTGTTGTCTTGAGCTAAATTTGTGTTCCATCTCTTCTCGTGAATCGTTTCTTAGGCCTCCCTGCTGAGGCTCAGTCTAGCCCAGTGGTTCTCAACCAGGGCGGCTTTTGTCCCCCCATCCCCAGAACCATTTGGCAAGGTCTGTCTGGAGAAACTTTATATTGTGATAAGTTATAAAGAGGTTGCTCCTGGAGGCTAATGGGTAGAAGCCAGGAATACTGCTATAACCATCCTTCATAAGATAGCTCCCCACACAGGGAGCAGCCCCAAATATCAATAGCACTGCAGAGGCTGAGAAAACCCTTAAGTTAGAAATCAACCTTTCTATTTTAAGATTCCAAGAATCCAATTAATCACCGAGTCTCTCACAGTTTTTCTCCCTTATTGATAGGGAATGAGCGACTATGCACATGTGGATGCATAAACAGAATAATCCAGAAGGAGCTGAATTCACAAAGGAACTGAATACTAAACATCATTTGCTGAGCAGCTACTACGAGCGGGCCAACCTCCAGGTTAAGAGCTTTTGTGTACATCAGAACACTAAATCCTCCTAACGACCCAGTGGCCCAGGCCTGCTATGATCCTCATTTAGCTGATGAGAAACCCCAGGCTAAGAAAGGCTACGTAATGAGTCCAGATTCTCAGAGGTCTTAGGTGGACAAGCCAGGATTGGAATCCTGGGAGTCCAGACCCAGAACCAAAGAACAGACTCAGTACATGGATGAAAAGCCAGGAGAGCAACGAAAGTCCCAGCACAGCACTGAGGAGAGAAGGAAAGAACTGGATTGGCACCCACGCAGGGCCAGAGCCACGGCTCAGGAATAGGGTTCCCAGCTGAGTCCTCTTAATGCTGGGGCCTGAGCCCCACTGTCCCACGCCGTCACACCAGGGCCCTGCCGTGGCATGCAGGGAAGAGACTTTCCCTCCTGTTCAGAATCATTACATTCTGCTAACCCAGAGCCTGTTTTGTGCCAAAGCTACAGAACTGTGGAGAGAAGCAGAAAGCGTGTGATCTGTTTAAATATGCCGGGGCAAGATGCTGACCAGCGAGGTTGGTTTATTAAAATCTTTATGTGGGGTGAAGCTCAATTGAGCTTAAGTCAGCTGGTTTATGCAGGAGCCCTGTTTTCCAGATTAGGTGGCTGTTTGTCTTCTTTACTGAGCTCACAGAGGACGTTCTAGAGAATACATTATGCCCAGAACATCTGCATTATAGAAAATCAACAATAAAACGCAACAGCTCCAAATGGAGTTCCTACTTCAGAAGGCTCTTGTCTGTCAGTGGATTAAACTGCTATTTTTATCTAAGAGGAAGCGAGCGGAAGTATAAATGAGGCTAAGAACTGCAGGAACTGGCCAGCTCTATTCTGCCAAGTTGTTTTTGTGCACTCCGGAGGACACAGGATGGGCTTTTGTTTTCTAAAAAATACTTAGAAAACAATCTTATCTCAAATCGGAGTTCTCAGAGCTGAATTTTTCCCCTCCCCACCCACTAGAATACATGTTCTGAATACGACGCAGGGATGCCCAGGGGTTGGCCTCTGATAAAGACCTTGACCCTTTATACACTTCGTTATTTAAAAACCCGAGGTCATGGACTTGCCCGGATGGGACAAGTCTTGGGGGAAGGAACTAAGCTTGTCACCAAGACCTACGTCCAGATAGTAAGAATAATAACAACAATAAGTTGCTAATATGTGTCTAGGATTTACTCTCATTTGGTGTTTTGAATTGAGTATTCCACGTAAGTCGCACATTTGTACGAGATAGGTGTTAATATGGTTTGCTTTTAAAATATGTTTTATTGAAGTATAACACACATGCAGAAAACTACACAGATTTTAAAGATGTGATGCAGTGAGCTTCACAAACTGACCACACCAATCACAAGACGCGTACAGGTCCAGCCCAGCCACACCTCCACACACTCATCCGCAAGTAAGCACCACCCCGACTCTGGCATGATGGAAGTTCACTTCGCCAGGCGTTCAGCTTTGCACACAGGTCCTCGTGCAACGTGTGCCCTTTTGGAACTGTCTTCCTTCACCCGATACTAGGCGTGTGACGTTCATTCATATGACTGTGTGCAGTTGTGTTGTGCATTGTGTGTGGTTGCAAATGTTCATCCCCACAACTGCAGAATTTTCCATTACATGAGTATGCACAATTTATTTTTTAACTGCTAGAGAATTCTGTGCCCATTTTAAAACTAAAGGTTAAGGTTTAAGGTTAAAAATTCTTGGACTCAAGAGGTTCGAAATAACTTGCCCAACGTCACAAAGCTAGTAGATGGCAGTTCAGAGACTATAATGCAAATTAGCCTGGCTCCAAAATCCGAGGCTATTGGGGCACCGTGGTGTGTGGTCTGTTAGAAAAGCTAAGTTGGCAAAGACTTCTCCCTGATGGGTCAAAGGGACTTTTGGGTAAATAATTTGGGAGATCCTTAGAAGAGGACGTTTGATTAATGTGACACAGTCCACATTGGCCCACCTCTGCAGACCTCGTGGCGTTTGGGTATGTCTCTGCCTCTGATTCCTGCTGTTGCTTTCTCCTTTCTGTTTCTTTGATCGACTGTTCTCATGGCCTATCAAGATCTCAAGCACCATGGGACTTGACTGAGTAGCAAAGTCTAGAAACGCACACTGTGCCTGAGACCTGGAAGGGTTGAGTACAAGACACTTGCTGAGAGCCCTAGAATAGGCTAAGGCTCAATGGATTCATGAGCCAGAGAGAGTGTGGGGCAGGTCCTAATTATTCTAACCTATGTGCTGGCAGACCTCTCTTTCTCTCTCTCTCTCATAATTCTCCAACAATTACTTTCTAATGCTGTTGCCAGATTATTCTTATGGTGAGCATCTATTTGCTACATTCATCCTGTTAGGGGAATCCCTAATTAGCAATCAGACTTTCTCCACATTTTTAGGTGGTAGAGAATGGAAAGAAAGAAGACTCCTTTCAAAGATTCCCTTGCAGGTGGAGAAAATGTGAATGCTTGATGTCTTGCTGACGTTTGTCCTGTTCAGATGAGTGGCAATTCAATGCAGAGGAACACTGGGTGCAGAACACAGCGTGTGGTAGGCACTGTTTGACCCATGCCTTGGCTCTTCCCCAACCCTCACAATCAGAAAGGCTGGGAAGGGGTCAGAGCCATAGCTCAGTGGTTACAGCACTTGTTTGACGTGTGCAAGGACCCAGGTTTGAACTCCAGCACCATGTACACCACGAAGTGTTGAAACAACGAAAGTCACATGAAAAACTAAATAAAATTGATTCTTTCTTCCTCTCTCACTGCCCCCTCTCTTACAAAATAAAGAAAGAGAAAGAGAAAGAAAGAAAGATGAAAGAAAGAAAGAAAGAAAGAAAGAGAGAGAAAGAAAGAAAGAAAGAAAGAAAGAAAGAAAGAAAGAAAGAAAGAAGAAAGAAGGAAGGAAGGACTTGGGAGACCAGTCTCAGAAGAATGGTGGGGACCTCAAGGAAGACTTCCTGCAGGGTCGTGGCTGTCACTCACTGCATCTCAGCATGTTCCTGCAGACAGGGGCAGAATGAGTCATGACATATGCCTACAAGAGTGTCCCATCAGTTTCCAGCTGATCATGAAGCAAATGCACAGTTATCATGAGTTGATTAGTGCTCTTTGTTAAGGTGACAGAAATCCCTGGATCAGCTAAGACGTGAACCAGTGATATCATTTATGTAAACATCACTGGAGTTTCCAGGTGCCACGCCGGAAGAAACCTACCTTCACTTTGCAGGATCTGTAGATTCCCATGCCCCTGGAGGAAGGGAGAGGTGGCAGCACCTGTCAACAGTATTTCCTATCTAGGGCCACTGCCTGGATGGCCTAAACCACAGCCATTGTCTCATAGTCCTGGAGCCTGAAGTCCAAGAGCCATGTGTCAGCAGGGCTGGCCCCTTCTGAGAGATGCAAGGAAGGATCTGTCCCAGATCTGTCTCATTGGCTTGTTGATGGCCTGGCTCCCTTCCCGTGCAGTTGAGTCCATATCTAAATTTCTCCTGCATATAAGGACATCAGTCATACTGGATTAGAGTCCACCCTCAGGACTCACTGTAATTTGATTGCTTCTGTAAAGAACCTGTCTCCACATTAGGTCGCATCCTGGGGTACTGGGGGACACAACTTGGCCTATAACTGATTCCCTTGAACACCCCTTCTTTCTAATGCACTCAGGTCAGCCCTCTGGAGTCCCCAGGGTGCACCTGCTGCATGTGCTGGTCAAATACACCTAAATAAAGAGGAGGAGAGCTTTTCATGCCCCACACCCACTGCCCTGTGATCTTCTGGAATCTTCCCTCAACACCTGAGCTGTCCCCAGAACGCTATTTGATGAATAGTTATCAAGGTCTCCTGGGGTCAGAGAAGTCAGAAGCGCCTGCCCAGATTCTAGTCTGTCCTTCTTTACAGCCCCTCCTGTAGCCCCGATGGTCTGCCCTCCAGACCTCTCATCACTTCTCCCAGGGTCCCTTCCCTCCTGTTACCCCGAGGACTCCAGCTCCTTCCTCCTCTTTCTGAGCCCTGTGCGCAGTATTTCAAGATCTCCCTCAGTTTGTCTTCTGTGACAGCTGCTCCTCTCTCATCATCAGAATAGGACAGCGTCTTGTTCAGGGTGCTTTACGTGGCTTGATGAAGGGAGAAGGTGGGGCGTTTTCTCTTCCATCTGCAATTTCCCAGTAGCTCACCAACGCTGTCCCTGGAATCCAGATTCCATGCCTCGATTTCCTGGGGCCACGATTCTTCCACCAGGCATCGTGCCCTGGATGCTGCTGCCAGGATAACAGAGACTGGACAGCTTGATGGCCTTGTTGGCACGGATCTTAGGCTGTCCCTCTTTTCTGGTGGTTATAAGAATCCAGACCTCACCTAGAGTGAGAGAAGAAAGAGTCAGCCAGTACTTGACTCTCACTTCCTACATGAAAATTCAATTTTTAAAATCTGCTTCATTTGCCATCTGATTTTTCATAGTCTTTTCTTTTAAATAGACTTTTAATTTCTAGATGTTAAAGCATGACCCACAAAATTCCATAAAAATTCCTCCTGCTTAGTTTGAAAGCAAAATCAAATTGCCAGACGTCACATGCACGGGTGGAAAGAATGAGAGAGACTGTTAGATCTGCCTTATAAAGGTGTTTAAAAAAAGAATGCTTCACCTTATTTGTTTAAAAATATAAAACCTGAGGATTTCTTCTGGGAGTTCCAAAGCTGTGAATGGTGGGGTGGATAGATGCGTTTCAATTAAGGAACTTCAAAACCATTTAGAATACCTGGCTTGGTCTCCCCAGAGAACAGATAACATTTTCACAACCACTCAGGGATAAAGGGAAGCGCATGTGATTCCTTCAAGGAAACCCATTCCTGACAGCACTACTCACTAGCGTGTGTAATTACTACCTCCAGTTAGCTGACGAAAACTACAGAAAAGAGAATAGGTGTGCAAGAGCCTAGTCCCACGTCACAGACACACCTCTCAATACGTGTTAGATTAGGCACATCGTGAAAAGTCAAGGACAGCAAGTGGAAAGAAAGACCTACTTCCTAATCTAATTACATTCAATTTGCTAAGTAGCCTGATTTTTCACATCCAAACATAAATGAGGCTTGCTTTGGATAATAGATTAGATGCAAAAAAACATGCGTTCAAAATATTTTGAAGCTTATCTGTGCCATCACTTCATGCAACAAATATGCTTTGAGTTCTTATTGCGTGCAGACAGTGGAAATAAAGATATGATAAGCGCGGGATGCTAAGGAATTTGCATGCTGAGGACCAGCAAGCTTGGCTTACTAGGGAAAAGTCATGGTATAATGTGCAGGAACGTGTAGCGAGTCCCCTACCCCCGTCTTACAGGGTAGAGAAGGCTTGCAGCTGGCGCCTGATGCTTGACAGAGAGGCTGCAGTCCTCTCAAAGGCCGTTGAACATGGTCTGAGCAGCGTGGGCTGGGGAGGTAGAAGCTAGCTGCATTAGAGTGATCTGGGGAGAGAGGATTTACTGGACTTGGCAAGGGCTGTTTCCCTTGTCTTGTGGGACCGAGTAGGAGGAAGGCAGGCGTGTAGGTGGCCGCTCTCTTTTGCAGAGCGAATGCCAGCAGTGTAATCTATTCTGCTTTCTAAATCTCTATTCTCACGCTTAGTGTGCTTGTTTATAGCCAGGAAAATATCCAATGTGCTGTAGCTTGGATGCAACCCGGATCTTTTTACGCTAATAAATTCCTTGCGCTGTCTCATTCAGACAGCCGTGCTGCTGTTTAGAGAGAGATTCTTCCACCTCCAGCCCTTAGAAGCAGGAATCGGAAGCTCTTTTAGCCTTCGCGCAGTAATGGGATGAAGAGGCAAACACTGACTCCTTCACTGTGGATAAGGCGTCCTTTTTGTAGCGACGTCTGCGGGCTGGGCCTTGGAGATTCTCCAGAAAGAGTAATGCCCCTGCCCTTGAGCTCACAGAATGTGATAAGTGACATCCTAGGGACAGGAACAAATTCCTGGGAGTACAAATGCAGCCTGGGGCTGAGAAGAGCAGGAGGGAGGACACAGAGAGGAAGGTCCAGTAGGAATGCTCAGCTGCAGGGTGGGGATGTGTTACCGGGTCAAACATCAGGAACAAAAGTATGTATGTGTGGAACTGAAGGAAAGATCAGGGGACAGTGAATGGATGGCACGATTGCTGTGGTTCGAGCGTCCCCAGAGGCTCACGTGTGGGAACTTCGGGCCCCAGCGTGGTGATATTGAGAGGTGGTGGATCCTCAAGAGGTAGGCTGGGGGAGGTAGTTAGGTCATAAGGACGCTCCCCAGCAAGGGGTTAGCGCAGGTCTCGCAGAGTGACTTAGTCCTCTCTGGAGCAAGATGTCAGGATGTTGCAAAGCAAGGCCACCCCTTGCACCTGGCTTCTTCTACACAAGGCCAGTTCCTTTTCCAATTCTCTATCACATTGTGATGCAGCCAGGGGACCCTCACCAATTTGCCAGCACCATGGTCTTTGGACCCCCCAGCACCAGAATTTTGAGGCAAATAAATCTTTTTTAAAATTTAAAGTTTCCAACCTTGGTTATTTTGTTAAAGCAATGGAAAAATCAACTAAAACAGAAATAGTGCCAGAGCATCGTGAAGGTGTGACGGGAGAATTGACCAGAAGGAGAGACAATGCTAAGACAATGGCTAAGAACCAAAGAGAGGGATTTGAACTGGGAGCCTGCAGTGAGCCAGTGACTGGAGCAGGAGGGGGAGGAGGACCTGATGTGCTGCTTAACGGTGAAAAAGTGTGGAAGAGAGACAGCTGAGGGGCAGGGAGAGGAGCCAGAGACTCTGATGGACCCGACTCAGACCCCAGGAAGGCCAAAGCAAGGCTTTCAAGTGGCAAGAAAAGAGGGGACAAGGGGACAAAAAAGTCAAGAGACATTTCTGAAACGCTATCTAGAAAAGTTGATATCCCCCAGGGTATCACCCGCGAAGGACAGCTAAGGCTTCTACCTTGAACGCTGGGCATGGCAGGGGTGTGGGTGGTGGGGAGGATCCTGTGCACTGGGAAGCCAGCAGGGTCTGTGTTCTCCACTTCTCTGCTTCTCGAGGAGCTGCTGCCACATGCATGGGGGATGTCCTGCCTGGAATTCGCCCTTCAGAGAGGACCACAGAGGGTGCAGGACAGTGGCTGTCCATCAATCAGGAACAGAAAGTATTCAGAGCAACGAAGGACGACGATGGGGGAAACCCTCGGGGCTTTCTAGGACTTGGGAATCAGGAGCTGCTGAGTAGTTTCGGGGAAGGTAGCATGGAGCATCAAGTAGGAGGAGAACCAGTTGCCATGAACTGTGCCCAACTCCCTTTTGGGCAGTCTTTGAACGTGAGAGTAAAGCTTTTGAACTGTTTCAAGCTCATTTGAAGGCCAGACATTTCCCTGAATTGAACTTCCCCGTGTCCCTGGTTTGCACAGGGTTACACTGGGTCAGGGCTGACCCTAGCATGAGCAGTGGACAAGTCCACCAGTGGCTGGCATTGCATGGCATACCTGACGGTCATCCACACACAAGTCACAGAGACCCTTTTGGAGGACGAGGAAGGGTTGGCAAAGGGGACTGTGAAAGAAGTCATGGGAAAATCCAAAGTAAGTGAGCCCAGGGTTACTGACATCAAAAGAGCAGAGATTCAGGATGAGATGCCAGACTGTCAATCACGTCCTGCGCAAAAGGGAGCACTGCATTTTGCCCTTTGGGGGTCAGTGCTCACCTCTGCATCACCCTAGAGTGATGGGGACCAACTTCTATGTACGGAGGACATAATAAGTAGCATAAATGATGGAAGATAACAGGGATAAGCTACCTTTCAGAACTATTGAATGGATTAGTAAAACAGAAGCACAAAATTAGAATACATGAGAGTTAAGTATAATAAAACATAATGTGCATATTAATAAAGATTGAGACAAGCTAAAAGGCCAATACAAGATTTCAATTAATAAAAAATTCTAGGATGGAAGTTTATTTAACAACATGGGGACATGTTCACTGTTTAAGTGAACAAGATATAAAAGACAAATATAGTATAATCTCAATTTTTCATAAACATGTATATAACATGTATATATAACATATGCATGAAAAACACTAAAATAATATACCCCAAATTGTTTCTAATGTTATCTTTTATTGGCAAACTTAACAGATAAATTTAATTTTCTTATTCATGTTATTCTGTATTTGTCTAACTTTCTGGGTTCTTTCAGCGGCTTTTTGGCTTAGGAAAATTCAGAGAGTTATGTTGTTGTTATTTAAGAGCTAATATTTGACAGGAGGGGAGTGAGGGGTGGACAGCACTTGGTGGACAGGCAGGACAGAGGGATGGAGCTTTCAGGATGAGCTGGACTGGGGGAAGTCTCCAAAGAGAGGGTGGGGTTGGAAATCAGTGAGAAAGAGGAAAATAAAAAGAAGATACAACCTAGGCAGAGGGGAAGGAGTCAGCCCTAGAAAGGAGCAGGCGTCCCCTGAGCTCCATAAAAGGGAAAAACAGGGGCTGGAGCCGTGGCTCGGCGGTTATGGTGCTTGCCTGGCATGCACGAGAATGTGGGTTCAAACCCCAGCATCACATTACACAATGAAGTGTCAGAGCAATGAAAGCCACATAAAAAACTAAATAAAATTGATTTTATCTATCTATCTAGCTATGTATCATCTATCTATCATTTTTAAAAGAAAGAAAGAGGGCTGGAGCAGTGGCTCTGCAGTTATGGCCCTTGACTGGCATGCGCGAGTACACGAGTTGAAACCCCAGCGCCACATACACAATGAAGTCTCACAGCAACGAAGGCCACATGAAAAACTAAATAAAAATTGTTTCCCTCTCTCTCTCTCTCTCTCTGTCCTTCTCTCTTAAAAAAAAAGAGAGAAAGAAAGAAAAGGGGAAAAGACCTCAGAGCAGATGACAATGCATGTAAGTTTAGAGCCATAGTTAGGGACATTGAGGCAGGTTGGGCAACTGGAATATTTTATTCTGAAGCAGGAAGAGTGGTCATCCCTAAAGAAGGAAGGAACAAGGGACAGAAATAAGGCCCAGGGGAATTGGCTAAGATGTGAAGCAGGTGCTCAGAAAATAGGAAAGAGAAAGGTCTCAGACATGCGAGCAGGTAGCTGGAGTTGGGACCCTGCCCGAGACCCCTCACTTTCTGCGGAGCCTGCTAAAATGGGAGGCAGATGCTACCGTTTGCCCACCTGGCATGTGTCCCCTTTCCCCTAGGAACAGTACTCCCTCCTCCTGGGACCCCGACTCGCTCCACCCAGGTGATTTTCAGATCAGCAACCATGTCACCAGGCAATCTCATTCCCTGATCACAGTGAGTCAATCTAGGCATAGGTGGCTGACCCAAGGCAGGCCCAGCAGGTCCTTTCCCTGGGAGGTAGATATATATACATAGATATTTCAGAACAGAAGATAACATCAGTTCTACCTCTTTCCATTGGTTGAAACTGTAGTTCATCATTTCAAATTTTACAGCAGATAAGTATGAACAGGACTAGTTTTTTGAAGTTCAGACGCCCAGGACACTTTCCCAGAGATGAATCCAGTAGGTCTAAAATAGGACAAGGCTTAATGATACAGGTGGCCCCTGGGTTACCCTTAGAAAGACCCTGCCACTGTATATCAAACTAGACTACAGCAAGAGGGGAACAGGGCAGACATGGGAGGAGACGGAGACGGGCTGGCTGCCTTCAAGGCTCTGCCTCCAGGGACAGCTCATACCTGAGTCCACATCCCAGACCCTTGAACAAAGCCCTCTTTCCTTGTGTAAATTTGTTTAGACTGTTGTCCTTTCGCTTGCAACCAAATATTCCTAACGAGTCCAGAATTTGTCCTTGAGTGCTTGAGACACAGGCATGGAGCTCACTCATGACAGCCTCTCTAAAAGCTTGCTGGGTGTACAAAAATGCAAGAAAACACCCTACAGAAATGCACCTCTGCAGCTCTGATGAGAAAAGAAGGGGATAAGAGATGGGCAGGGACAACTAGCTGCTGGCTCTCTTAAGCCAGGGTGGTTTTCCTGTAGTGCCACAAACCTCAGTCCCTGGAGGCCCACTGCAGCCCCATCCTACCTGAGGGGCGGGAAGAAACTTCATCCTGGACAGTTCTGCAGATCCACTTTCCTGGAGAAGTGACATTTAGCAAGCCAGGTCTCGAAAGGGGCAGTCACTCACCTCTCGATGCTGTCTACCTGCGCGGTGTCTGCTGCGGCTGACGTTGGCCCACAGGCCCTGAGATATCACTTTCTGGTTCACAGGCTCTATCATTGGCCTCTGCAAAGGTTCGTGGAGGTTAGAGGCAGCTTTCTGGCTGGCTGGTGCCACCCTGGACCACGGAGGTCTCTCAGTGTCTGCTGAGACCCCACCAGCCTGGTTTTTTGACTCTGCATCCTGCCTGTGGACATGGGGTGTAGATTTGAGGATAAGGGTGGTATAGGGAGCCAACCTCGCCTTCCAGCACTTCTTCCTAAAGCCCCAGTCCTTTGTAACACCCCTAAGACACCAAAAGGCACCAGGCAACATGGGTGCTTTATACCCTACCTCATCCTTGCCCAAGGCAACAGGCTAAGACAGCCTGGCTGCTTCTAGGCAGGCAGGGGTGGGCAGGGGAGGACACGGGTCAATTCTGACGCTCAGATACGCCACGCCTGCCTATGTGTTGGAAGCGCACAGGCATTATGAATTCACTGGGACACACTTACCCCTTCCAGCCTGTATGCCTGGGTTTCTCCACCTGCTGTAAAGAACACATCAGCTTCCTGAAACCCAAAATATGAGCAGCTGTCATTTCCTGCGTAGCCAAGCTCAGCCAACTGCAGAAACGGAGGTGATCCTGCAAAGGAATGATAAATCACAAAAGGAACTGCTCTAGGATCTTCATTAACTGGAGGACCAATAAATGTATGAAAATCATGAATCAGTTAAGCCATTACTTACAACGATTAATAGCTAATTAGCATGAGGCGGGGGCCTGACCCTTCTGCTCATCTCCCCGAACTCCTGAGCACCCATCTGCAGACACAGCCCCAGGGCAGAGAATGGAGCTCAAATTGACCCCTGTGCATTAGTGTAGGCCCAGGGGCAAAGCTGATGGGGTCAGCTAAAGGAACCTTCTAGAAATATCAGGAGTTCCACCAAGCGCACATGCTTTATAAAACTTGTTTTTATTATGGAAATGTCAGACATAGGCACAGTGAATATGTTTATTTGCCTTGGTGTCCATTCTGAATACAAGTTCAGCTTTCTCTTACGGGAAGCAGGGCTCAGCGCCTTTGACGCAGCTCCAAGTTCTCCTTTCCATGGTTTCTCCAGGTGCGCTATGCAGTTATGAGACAGAGACCACCTCTGGGTCAGTGTGGCTCCACAGGACTCGTTCCAGCTTGCTCTGAACCCACACGTTAGAGCTCCCATCAGGAAACATGTTTGGGTGACACTTAGACCCAATAAAGGCTTTGACCCACAGGTCCCCCATGTGCAGACTAAGCTGACTGCCCTTCCCGCTGGCCCTGTGGGGCACCCTGCGCTCTTCCATCTGGAATCTGGGCATGATCCTGTGTGTTGTTTTCCCTGTGTCTCACACGGCTAACCACCCAAACCTAGTTGCTTTCCTGGCCAGGGCCCTCCTAGACAGTAGGAATTACCTGGACCCAGTGAGACAAAAGCCAAAGGAACATTCGCTGGTATAAGCAAGCGTCCTGGGAGAAGCAGCCCTGGTCTCGATTGGATCCTGAGGCATAGGCTGTGGACTATGAAAAACTCATGAAAGGCACACCTAGGACTGCCACACCCAACCCCTGGCACTTCATCAGGGTGGGCCAGGACTATAGCAATTCTCCAGAGAGGGACCTCAGGTCCAAATTAGAAAGGAAAATCACATACACAATGTGAAGGGTAGGCAATAACACAATGATTCTTCAGGAATTAACTCAAAGTCAATCCTATTTCCTGTGTGTGCATGCCTGCTTATGTGCATGTGTGTATGTGTGTGTACATGCTTGTGTGTGCATGTGTGCGTATATGTGCACATGCTCATGTGTGCACACACACGCATGCATGTGCATGTGGGTGCATGTGTGGGAGTGTGCGTGTGTGTATACTCGTGTGCACACCCATGTGGGCATCTTGCTTTTGTCTTGTAAAGTGAAATTTAGATAGCCTTAGTTTGGATCACTTGGTTTGGGGATTTGGAGCTTTATGTTTTTGGATTTTGTTTTGTTTGCAAGAATCTCAAAAGGATGGGGTATACACATGTGAGCAGACCTATGAAGGCTGGTTGTCCCTCTTCTTGTGATGTTCTGTGTCACTGATGGTTGTCACCTAGAGCAGAGGTCTTGACCAGGGAACATCTGGCAATATCTGGAGACATTTTTGGTTGTCACTGCTAGGGGAGGGGACACTACTGAAATCTAGTGGAGAGTGGCCATGTTGGGGTGGCGGGGGAGCCACTAAATGTCCTATAGTGCACAGGACAACCCCACCACAAAAATTATCTTAGCCCGAAATGCCAGGAGTGCAAATCTGAGAAACCCCGGGCTGGATCCATTTATTCACTGGGGCTTGTAAGATGTTATGTTCTAATTTCATCATTCGTTTTTTATTTATTAGCCAGAATACTGGATAAAGAAAAACTTCCTGGTCGGTTATTTAGTTTCCTGAGGTAGAATTCACATAGTTCAGGAAGTCAATGCTTGAGTTTTATAGTCACAGTGCTGTAGTTTGGGTCAGCATTGTCCCTCTCAGGCCTGTGGTTCCCAGTGCGCCTCCAGTCTGTGGTGCTGTTTCGAGGTGGTGGAATCTTCAGGAAGTTGGGTTGCTGGACTGGGGACATGCCCTTGGAGGAGTTGGGGCCCTGGCCACTTCCGGTTTCTGCTGCCCTGATGCCAGTAGTTCTCAGCCTAGGAGCTCACACCTCATCACAGGCCCAGAAGCAAAGGGGCCAAGTGATGGCAACCTTGAAACTGTGAGTCGTCATCAACCTTTCCCTGTAAGGAAACATTTCCAGTTGTTTGGTCACAGCAAAGGAAAGTGGATGCAAACCGTTTTCAAAATAATAGGCAGCTTCCTAGCTTCCTCCAATGGTAACCAATGGGATTTTTTTTTTCTTTTAAGAATCATTTACAAATTCCTCGGCAGTAAAGGGTTTGGATATGTTCCAACCATTGCAGCGATTATCTCAGTGATGCTTCAGTGGTCCCATCTTTGGACAGTATGAACTCTTTCGGGTTGATTCCTGACTCTTTTTGACACCCCTGAGTATCCTTTAGAAAGTTTCCTTGCGTTAGGGGATGGCAGGATTCTCTGTCTTTGGATGTGGCCACTTCTTCAAGGAGTCTTGGTTCTTTTAAGTGGTACTTAGCAAATACCATTTGGGCCCTAGGAGGACTCATGCATTTTAGGATGCAAATAGCCCTTGTAGTACTATATTTCTCTCTAAGGAAGGAATTTTATGAGCTGCATTTTATACATTGGAAAACTGAGACTCAAGGAAGTGGCTTTGGTCCAACTCAAACTTAGCACAAGTGGAGAATCTTGAAAGCTTGCGATATACACCCAGCCTCTCCAGATTCCATAACACACCTTGAGATTCTTTCTCTTAAGCAGTAGGCCTGGGAGTAGCCTCCATAGCCCAAAGATGAGGACGAAAGGGGACCAGGTCTTGCGGACCAAGAAGGCACAGAAATGCTGAAGTTGGTCTGTGGCCCCCTGGCCTCTGATCCCTCCATGGAAGGGGCAGGACGCTCCTCGGCTCTGACCCTCTGTCATTGAGGCTGTGAGCTGGTGTGAGCTGGCCTTGCATGCAGCAAGCCAGCACCTGTGGAGAGAATCTGCAGGACACAGGGAGCGCTGGTGCACTGTGAGGACGCCAAGCCACAGGACACGCCAAGTGTCAGCTTTACCAAGCATGGAGGGAGGAGAGGGAGCTTCTTTAATATTCAAAATCAGATTCATCACTTTTTATTTTAAAACGGAGGTTGTGGAAGAGTATGCAAGATTTGCCACTTTAATTTAAAATATGTAACTTGAGATGGAAGTCACTTGGTGCCACCAGCTCTGAACTTTAGACCCCTGGGATGCAAAATCCTGGTCTCCTGGTATCAGGTACTCAGGAAAAAGTTGGGAAAACATCAGAAGGCCATTCTGAAGCTCTCAATAAGGAGGAGTCTTTATTTTATTTTAGATTTAGGTAGCTTAAACTATATTGAAGAGTAGGAAGATATATCAGCTTTTTAAGGTCAAGAATTCTTTGGCATAGGGAATTGTTATCCCTAATTTCTCCTTTCTTAAAAATGTCCGTATCTTGGAGCTATGGATCTTGGGTTTCAAATGAAGCATGCCGGACAGAGGACAGCCTTACACCCTTTCTGGAACAGGTAAGATAGAGAGATCATGGGCTTGCACCTGCCATCTGCAAACTGCCCCCCACCTTCCAAGGAAGGAGTGGAATTGTTTTTGAGTGAGCTCAGTAAAAACCTCTATGCCCACCGCGGTGCAATCGCATTAGCAGCTCCAGCTCTGAGGCTCTGTGCTGAGGGAGTTGGAGTCAATGGCGCTGCATTTGGGCTCCATTACATTTCTCAGCGTCATCCTCTAATGAGCTGGCAATGCAGAACACCCGGCTGCTGTCTTGGAGACATGCAAACAATACAATGGTCATTTCACTTCCTGTCATCCCCGCAACAACCCCGACTGGCTTCTCACGTTTGATGAAAGTACAGGATTGGAGAGCAGGGGAAAAGACCGAGGAGGGAGGGAGGCAGCCCCGAGGAGGAGCACCCAGCGGACATGGTCGAGCCATGGGTGACCGGCCTCAGTGTTCCGTCACACATTTGCGCAGGGAAACCATCAGCTGCTTTCCCCGTGGAGCCCATGATGGTTCCACGAAGGAGAACCATTCTATTTCATGACTCGATCCCTACAGCAGCACAGATTACAGGGACTGCATTCTCAAGGCTGAAAGTCAGCCAGCCTACACCAGGAGAGCAGGGTTATAGTTAAAATGTAAAATACCGCATGCTGGGTGACAACAACACCACCCCCAATCCCTCCTCCCAGCCACTGCTTCAGCTGCACCTGCCCCTCTCCTGGAACCCCAGAGGACCCCCACAACTCACCAACGTGGCTAAGTAGCTATAAGGAGCACCCCAGTTCAGCACAGTGGGTGACTTCCATTCGGGTTGGTCAACGCCTGCCACCATCTTGGCGAGCAGTTTGCATGTTTGATGGGGCATGCCCACTCGACAGTTCGGCCCTGAGGAGCCTTCTCAGAATCCCACCCATGGGCCTCAGGGATAGCTTCACACACCACCTGCCTTCTGGGACCTGTTGCCTACACAGGGCACTCCCACAGGCCACAAAGGAAGGACGAAGGAAACGGCCCGACCACTCTAGCTGTCTAGGACCACACAGCCTCCCTGGCTTATCATTAGGTTTTTTTTAATTTTGTTTTTTGGAGAGAGGGATGATGAGAGAGAGAGAGAGAAAGAGAGAATCAATTCTATTTAGTTTTTCATGAGACTTTTGTTGCACCAACACTTTTTTTGAGTACACGGTGCTGGGGTTCGAACTCCTGTCCTTGTGCACACCAGACAAGCGCCGTAACCGCTGAGCCACTGCTCCAGCCCTTATCATTAGGTTTTTAACGCCCTTTTCTTTTCGCCAACCCTCTTCACCTTCCTAAGCTGATAATGGCTCAGCTCTTTTAGCTAGCTGTATCACCAATCTTTGTTTTTGACGATTTTCATTCTCTAGGGCCCTTTTTTCCCTTCTCTGGTAGCCCTTTATCAGTCTCTTCTTCATTTGTATCTGTTGTTCTCAGATAGCCACAGTGATAATCATTGATAATCATTGGAATAAAGAAACAAACAAAAACAAATCCATGCAATCAGGAAAAAATAGCCATAGAAGTATCATCAGGTCCAGCAGCTGGATCAGAGATGTGAAGTCTCATGAACTATTTCCCCCGTGAAGGGACCAACAAAGAAGAAGATGACATGCCCCCAAAGGACCATGCATCACTGCTGACACACAGCCAGGAGGGAACAAGGGGCCATGGTGGAGCACCCCAAGACCAGCGCTGGTGCCAGTCAGTGTTTTAGTCAGCGTTTTTGTCATTGTGACAAACAGATCTGACAAGAACAATTTTAGCAGAGGAAATGTTTGTTTGGCTCATGGTTCCAGAGGTCTTAGTCCACACCTCGCCAGTTCCCTTGCTTTGGACCCGAGGTGAAATGAACACCATGGCTGAAGAGGAAAGCAGACCAGGACATGCGGCCAGGAAGCAGAGAGAGAGCTCTGCTCACCAGGACAAAATGTATAACCCAAAGGCTCCCCCACTCCAGTGAGCCAGCCCTCCAGCCACACCACCATGTTCTCATGTCTCATGTCTCACACATGAGCATTTGGGGCACACCTCACAACTAAGCCATAACAGTAGGGGAAATGTCCCCCTAAAGCAATCAGTCTTATCACAAGTAGGTAATTCTCTGCTCTATCCCTCTGTCTGCAGCAGAGCACCCTCCTCCACCCACTTCCTGTATTCCTGAACCATTAGGTTCCTCTTCTCCCACTAAAGAAACTGCAGAGAAGGAGCAAAGCCCCTTGGGATACCCACCTGGCAAGGAAGACACTCACCTTGTGCAGCAGCCTTGGGTGGGAGCCAGGGACTCCAGCTGCCAACCTTCCAGCCCAGAAGGGAAGACTGCCAGCTCAACGGAAAACCAGAACGTCCTGGAGAAGGGGTATGTTTAAGAATCACTCATCATAGTGGGCCACAGGCACTGGCTTCTCCAAGCCACTCAACTCAGGAGGGACGTGTTGTGGATGTATTTCCTGTGTCCCTGCCCCAGAGCAAGGTGAAGGGGTTTGGAACCACAGATGACAAGCTCACCCCTAGGGAATTGCTCCTTTTTGCCAGAAGACAGCTAAAGGTGGACAATCTGTGAGTGGTGGCACTCGTAGCTGTCACTCCGTGAGCCAACCAAATCCAGCCACATCTCTCTGGACACACAGTTAAGTGCTGTTTCCCAGCATCCCTGTGTGCCTGGGTGGATAGGCTCTGGCCAGCAGGATGTGGGCAGCTGTGTGCCAGGCCCGAGAGACCTTTCCTTCGGTCTCCATGTGTCGTCTCCTCCTCACTAGCCAGCCAGGGCCAGAGACCCTGCAGAGGACCCAGGGGCCGCACCAAAGTGAGGCCGTGCAGTGGAAGAATTCTGGGTCCCCAAGAGACTACAAAGAACAGTTTCTGAGTTCAAAAACCCACGTCTGTGCACTCGCATGTGCACACACACACACACGCACACAGAGGCCACACTAGACTGTGATTTAAACAAAAAATAATTGTATTATATTACCCCACGAGATTTGGGGATTGTTTGTTATAACAATGTTATAGTTTGGCTGCAAAGTCTCCCAAAGCTGGTGTATTAAAGGCTTGGTGTCCAGCTGGTGGTACTCTCAGGAGGTGGAGGAAACTGGGAGCTGGGGCCTGGTGGAAGTGGGTCTCAGGGTGATGTCCTTGAAGGGGAGACCCCATCTTCAGCCCCTGCTCCTCTCTCTCTGCTTCCTGCCCCTATGATGTGAACCGATCTGCCACCATGATGTGCTGCCTCACTGCAGTCCACAGCAATGGGGCCAAGCAACCGTGCTTCATGGTTCACGCTTTGGGAACCAAATAAATCTTTCCTTTATCAGGCTGTTTTTCTCAGGTGGTTTGTCACAGCGACAGCAGGCTTACTAACACTAACACAAGCAGCAGATGCTACCCACCCTAACTAACATAGATGGCATTAACAGATGGAAGGAGATGCTACATCCATTGGGAGCACCTAGCTCTGTGACATCCAGCAGGTTCTCAGTCCCGCATCCCAGCATGGCAGGTGCTCAGGAATTTTCAGCCTTATGACAAGTGAAGTCAATTCCTTTTCTTTGGGCCCTTGAGAAATAATCTTTGCCTTTGTAGCTGATGAGAGAGAGAAACTCTCAGGATGGAGAACCAATGAAAACACAGGGATAGACAGACAGTGAAAGTGGCTAGGGGGAAAAAAAGGCATGTGGAGAAAATCTTAAACAGCAGCGGTCACTTTGCTGGGGACTGAGAGTGTGTGTACCCCAACTCATGTGTTGAAATCCTAGTGTGAGGGCATTGGGAAGCAGGACCTTTAGGCCATCAGAGTGGGGCCCTTGCACAGGGATGAGAGCCATCTTAAAGGAAGAGGTGGAGAGCTTGCTCCTGCTCCCTCTTCTCCTCCGTGTAAGGACACAATAGAAGGTGGCCATCTGCGGACCAGGATGCGTGCCCTCATGGACACTGGCACTGCCAGTGCCTGGACCTTGGACTTCCCAGCCTCCAAAGATGTGACCGTAAGTGCTGGTTGTGGAAGTCACCCAGTCTGTGATAATTGTTAGAGCAGCTCAAATCATGACATCACCGTGTTCCTGTTTATCTAGCATCTTCTTCCAGAACTTGTGGATACTCCACCCATCTGCCAGTCCCCGCTCCTCTGCAGGTCCTGAGGTTCCCTCTCCATGGCTTGGCATGTCAGGTGTCCCTGTGTTCTGACTGATGCTTTCCCTTAAAGCAGGCTTTCCTCCCCAGTCTTTGCCTGGCCCTTAGGGCTCATTTATAAAGCACCTACTACCTTTAAGACACTGCATTAAGTACACACGAAGGCAAGGAGGGTGGGAGCAGTCAGCCGTGGGTGCAGAGCAACTCGGGGACACATTGTAGAAAATGTAGGCACACGATGGTGAAGGTGTCAATCTGATGCTATCACCAGGTGGAAGCCATCCTGACCGATGACAGCAATGGAGAGGGTCCCTGCTGGGTTCCTGCCCTCCAGCAGCCCATAGCCTAGCCAGGGAGGAGGACAAGCCAGACGAAGTGAAGGGAAGGGCTTTCTGGAGAAACCTTAGCACAGCTGAACTCTGCAGGACCAGAACTGGGACTCTGTGAGGAGGGAGAAAGCACCACGGCAGCCCAGAGGCAGAACGCGTGCTGCAGCCGGAACACGAACAGCTCCCTGCAGCTGGGCTGAAGATGCACCTGGGCAAACTCGCACCTGCGGATGAGCAGACTGGAGGGGCTCGATCCCAGAGGAATCTTTATCCCGTTGCCAATAAGGAGCAACACGGCATTCTTTCTTCTTTTTTACAAATGCATTAAGTTATAATTCAAAAGCCATATAACTTCCTCATTTAAGGAATACAATGAAGTATTAACAAAATTGTGCATAAATCTCCAGAACATGCTACCTTTTCACTGCCCCAGAAAGAAGCCATGTAGCCCTTAGCTGTCGCCCTCTAATCCTCTTCCTGGGCGTATAAATAGGAGCAGCAAAGGGTTTGGTTGCTGTTTCTTGTTTTTAGCAAAGGGTTTGTAAGCAGAGTACCGAGGAAATTAGAATTCCATTTTTAAAAGACGGCTTTGACCTAGCATGCCAAGGTCCAGCAGGGCACTCGGGGACACACACGTCAACTCTGTCGTCCTTGTGATGTGAGCTGAGGACCTGCCTGTGGCCCCAGGACCCTCGTTCCTCACCTGCTGCCACCACTCACAGGCACCTTCACAGCCAGCTCACCCACACCAGACCCTGACTTCATACCTTGGCAAGAAGCACCTAAGAAGAGCTTGGCTCTGAGGGCCTTGGCCTCAAGCAATGTCACTCACTGGGCTCTGTTTTCTGGGCGCTGGACTGTCCTTGGCGGTTTCCTGTCCCTTGGCTTGTGTGTTACTGCTGAGAACTCACCTCCTTCCCTCCACGGCCTGCCCTTCCTTCCCTATCCCCTTCCCCAGATCAACAAAGCCTGGTGGTTATCAACAAACACTAACAGTGAGATTCCAGAAAATGCTCAATTCCCTGCAGTCCTCTCAATGTCCGAACAGGGAAGGTGCTAGTGACCTGATTTTAGAAATGGGGACACTGAGGCTCAGAGTGCTTGCACGCTCTTCCTAAGACTCCACCACAGGTCAGCGGCAGAGCCACACTTGCATGGAAGGCCTGAGAAGGTGCTCTCAGGACTGCTTCAGCCACAGATAGCAAAATCAGATACAGCGGCTTCATCCAACGAGATGAGTTAGGTTTTTTTTCTTGTCTAATAATAGGTTCAAGGGAAGGCCTGGCACAGCAATCTGCAAGTCAACCAAGTCCCAAGCTCCTTGAGTCTTTCCTGCCTTGCTACCCTTAGAAGACTTTCATCTTCATGGTCAGAATTCCTACTCCAGGCTCTGTGCCTTTTTATCAGAAAAAAAAAAAATCATGGTTTTCTTAGGCGTGTCTCTGTTCTTTCTCTGCAGCCTGAGACCAGGCAATCGATGAATAATGGAAGGTTATTTGGCTTTGGTTCTGGAGGCTGCCGTCTGATTGGCCCTGATCAGGGCTATCTGCTGCATGGCCAGTCAGAGCAAGCTGCTGGCTCAGGTCTCTCTTCTTAGAAAGCCGCTAATGCCACCGTGGGGCCCTACCCCTATGGCCTCAGTCCCACCTCCAAACACAATACCATAACTGAGGGATTAAGTTTCTAACACATGAACTCTGGGGGACACATATAAACTGTGGGAGTAGAACTCTTACATCTCATTGGCTCCTTAAGAATTGGTAAGGGGGCTGGAGCAGTGACTTAGCGGATTCGGCACTTGCCTGGCAAGCGCGAGGACCCGGGTTCAAACCCCAGCACCAAGTACACAGCTGAGTGTTGGAGCAACTGAGGCCATGTGAAAAACTAAATGAAGTTGTTTCTCTCTAAAAAAAAAAAAAGAGAGAGAATTGGTAAGATTCCTGCTACAAGTGAGATTAGTGTCTGTTTCCCCAGGAGAGAGGAAAAACGGAAGGGGCTCAAGGCCTTGGTGAGCTCTCCTCCTGACACCTGGCTGCTCCACAGAATGCAGCCCCCGGGGCTCTCCCAGTTAGCCTGCACCAGGCACCAATGCAGCCACCTCCGTCCTGCTCCCCAGGATACGCTGGGCTACACCAGCTGCATGGGCCTCACGGCTGGGTGCCCTTTCCTGTGGGGATGACGGAGGGATCCAGCTTCACCTGATGATTGGCCCCAAGTAACCAGGCCTGCTTTTCCCACATCGCTTCCCGGCTCACTACAAATAAGCAAAGCCGTTAGACTGGATGCTCACCTGAGGTAAGCCAGGTACAGCCCAGCTGGGATGAAGCCATCTTGGTCCTGATCGTCATGTAAGCCGCTCCTTCCAAGTCCTGGGGATCCCCTGGCCTTCTGCCATCCTGGACCACACTGTGACAGTAAGTCCCCTGTGCACTGCAAGTCCTGGAGGGCCCCCTCCCCAGGCTCACAGCACCGTGGGGCTGGTTCTCAAACCCTGGGGCTAGGTTCTTCCGGAAGAGATGGGGGAGGTGCGGCCGTTTTAACTGGTTCAGCAGCTGGGAAAAAGTCCCTGCTTCAGAAGCGCTGGAAAGCCGGGGGAATAAGCTGGGCTCTCAGCTTCCCAGGGCTCAGCATGCAGTCAGCGTTCCTGGGAAAGAGACTAGTGCTGGTGGCAGGCCAGAGACTTCAGACCGCACGAGGACAAAGCACACATTAATCCCCACCGCAAGATAGAAAAGATCCCAACAGCTTTAACCCAGAGGCCAGGAAGGGGTGCAAGGAGAGACTTAGGGAGACAGGAGGAAAGGAGCCCTTGGTAAGGAGGTAAGCCCAGCTCCATAGAGGCATTAACTGTTCAGCAGATACACCTGTCTTGTCCCCCATGCCCTCTGGCCCAGTAGGTTCATGGGATGTCAGATGCTGGACTGAGTGATATTTCAATTAAAAAAAAAAAAGTATCCACAGGGTTCGATCATCCACACCAGCAACCCCGTCCCTCCGGCTTGGTCAACTGGTCACAAAGTGTTAAGCCACCTCCTTGCATCCCACCTTCTAACCAAGGCACAAAGTGAACCTTCACTCAAGGTGCGCTCTCTGGGCTTGGGCTGCCCGCCTTGCTCTCTAAAGGTTAACCCTTTGCAAAGCGTTAAATCTTGGTGGGTATTTAGCCAATGCCCTTCCAAGCTGAGACTCCCAGGGGGTAAAACATATTGTTGCATGGGAAGGACTACGAAATGGAAGGCGCAAAGGCTTCTAGAACCCCAGGCTCAAACTCTGATTCTTGGAGATTTCCTAGACATTCCTTGGTCTTCTCATCTGCAAAGGAGGCTTTGGATGAGTGGATTAAACACCACGCATGCACATACACTGTCTCTGTCACACACACACACACACACACACACACACACAAGCCTATTTCTCTAGACAGCAGCTAGAACGATTCATTGCAAATATTGAGTCCCATTATATCATTTCTCTGCTCAAGACTTCCAGTGACTTCTGACCTTACTCAGGATAAAATCCAAAGCCCTTTCTCTGACCTAACAGGTTCTCCAAGAACTCCCCAACACCCCCCCCCATCCTCTCAGTCTCTCCTCCCCTCCCCTCTCTCCACACCACCCACCAGCCACACTGGCCTTCTCTTCCTCAAGCTCTCCAGGACCCCTCCTATCTCAGTCCTTGCCTGACCTGCCTTCCCTGGACACCCAATGGCTCCTTATCTTATTTCTGCACATTTCCACAAAGACTTTTTCTTTTTCTTTTCTTTTTTTTAAAGAGATAGGGACAGTGAGAGAGAGAGAAAGTCAATTTTCTTTAGTTTTTCATGTGGCCTTCATTGCTCCGGCACTTAGTTGTGTACATGTTGCTGGGGTTCGAACTCGAGTCCTCGCACATCCAGGGAAGCACATTAATGGCTAAGCCACTGCTCCAGCTCCCACAAAAACTTTTTCTGACCAAAAAAAGTAGCACCTCTTCCATCTGCCTGTGTCCCTCTTGCTTGGCTTATTTAGCTTCTCAGCAGGGTCTCGCCCTGACATATTACATACTGCATGTTTATTTGATTTCTTTTCCTCCTCCCAAAGATAAGGTCTATACGATTAAGACTCCTTATTGTGTTTACTGTTGAATTCCCCAGGCCTAGAATGGTACCTGGCATTTACAAAGTCACTCACCAGATACAGGTGGTCTTCATTATCCAAATCTAATCCTTTCTTCAATTCACTGAACAGTGAATGGTTTGATAGCAAGAGCCCATGTTCTATTATATTAAAGGAGATAATAATGTATTCTCTATGTCACCTAAATTCCTTAATCACCTATAACACAATCCACCATGGATTTCTGCATGGTACAAAGCATTTAAAACACTAATTACCTAATTATTTGGCTCTTAATGAACTTGTTAGTGGGTGTGTTGTGTGTAATATGAAATAGTACTGAAAGAATTACATTTTCCTTCTATCCTGAAAGGAATTATATACTGCAATGTAAGTAAACAATAAAATGCTTTGTTAAAGATAGACAATGAATGCAAACATAATTATGAAAGAAACTTTTTCTGGGCTGGAGCAGTGGCTCCGCGGTTACAGCACTTGCCTGGCATGCTCGAGGATGCAGGTTCTAATCTCAGTACTACTTCCACAAGGAAGTGTCAAAGCAACAAAAGCCACATGAAAAACTAAATAAAATTAATTCTCTCTTGCTCTCTCACTGTCCATCTCTCTTTAAAAAAAAAAAGAAAAAAAAAGAAAAGAAACTTTCTGAATGATTATTTGCTGAATGAAGAGCTACTGGTGAGAGATGGAAGTCAATGATCGCTCATATGATGGGGGCGAGAGAAGTGACCGTGAGTGGGAAGCGGGGGCTGGGACCCTCAATGCCCAAGGTGCTCTTGTCTGAAGCTGAGAAAAGAGCTCCTCATTGTGCATGCTCTTCCCTTCTTGATGTTCAGGACTCTGGACCTGGATAGATGGCTGTGAATTGTTGTCAAAATTCATAAATGAGGCCACAGAATTAAAAAGCAATACTCAAAATTGACCTCTGTTTTAACTACACACCTATAATTTATTATCTACCCTGGTTCAATTTTGAGAGTGACAGAAAATAAATAAAAAAATAATTTTTAAAAGTATGCATTGATAGGTTGACAAATTGGTTTATATAATGGTAGGTCTATAAAATAGCTGAAAACATAAATTTTTCACCAAGGTAAAAATCAATGCACATCAAAGCAAAGATTTTACATTTATTTTGCTTCATCTGAACATTTGAAAGAAATATAAGCAGAATATTATTCTTGGTTCCTAGCTACTTGTTATATTCAGTTTTGGAGTCATATTTATATCTGGTAACATGTTGTTGATGTTTTTCTAAAGAATAAATATTAATATATGTCTGTAAATTTTTTCACAAAATTGCCTGCAATCTTTTTCAAAGTTGAGTTTCATATTTTATAAATTTGAAATTATCAACACCTTCAACTGACTCTTGAGTTGACTACTGTATTTTTAATAAAGAAAATACTTGTTATGAAGGTGATAAAGCACCTCATAAGCTAAGAATTAATTCTGATAACTGGAAGATATTCTCTCTCTTTTTTTTAAGAGAGAGGGACTTTGAGAGAGAGAGAGAATCAATTTTATTTAGTTTTTCATGTGGCTTTCGTTACTCTGAAGTTTTGTTGTGCACATGGTGCTAGGGTTCCAATCCACATCCTCTCGCATGCCAGGCAAGCACTGTAACTGCTAAGCCAGCCCTACAGCCCCTGTAGAAGATATTCTCAATTCTAATTTTTTTCTTATGCTGGTATTTCAATTTAAATCTTTTCACAGGTTCCATTCTTTTTTTTTATTCAGAGAAAATATCTTTGACAAATATCTTAAAAGATAAAACTCACCATACAAGTTATCTCTATTTGGGTATTTAAGCATGTTTTGCTAAATTTAGATGCAAAAAAAAAAACATGCGTATTCTCAATTTTATTCCATGTTAGTACAGAATTCATCCAATGACATGTAAAAGCTCCATCAAACCACTCTTCCCATAAATCAAGATGTTAAAAAGCCTAATTCTTTCATTTCATGTTTGAATTTTTTAATTTGTTCAATTCCTCCTCTGGTTTTGTAGGGAGAACTTCTATTTTCAATAATTACATTTTCCTAAAAGGTTCAAGAACGGAAGTGTTTTGGCTCACCAAACCTTGAATTGTTGACTAAGAATTTCCAACTGATTTTGAACAAAATGAAAAAAAAAATTAGAGGAGTCTTTAAAAAAAAAGAACAAAAGGTCAATGTATGTTACGGTGTGCCTGGGTTGATTGGTAAAGTAGCGTTTTGAAGGTTCAGACATTTCTAGAAACTAAGAACACGCAGAAAAGATAAAAAGCGCATTCTGCCAGGCTGCAACGCTGTTTCGACTCAGCATCATCTCCATCGTAAATATTTTGCATTTCAATTTCTCTGTGTATAAATAGAAATATTTATGTCTGTCAACTATAGCTTGTATTTTGTTGGGAGCCTCTCACAGCTTGTTTGGATGCAGAAACGAACTATGAACGCATTGCATCTAATTCCAAATACATTTCTGCTCCATAGATTTCTTAATTTAGTAATAGCACAAATTTTCCCATTTTGCTGTACTCCACCAAAATCTGTGTCTGCACTACCTCTGGTATTTCTGTTGTTGAGCTGTTGTAAAGAGAGGTTATAAATTACGATTATATCAGTTGCTGTATCTTCCACAGAGTGAACTTCCAGAAGCTTTGCTTTGAGTCCGTGAATTGGATGGGGAAAAAAAAAAAACTCAAGGCATCTCTTTAGCTTACTGGATTTCTTTGGAAGAAACTGCTGTAAAACTGCAGAATTCAACTACTTGTGAAGTTCTTCTGCTAACGGACCCTCTCATTAATAGCTATCGCTTTCCTTGTATGCACAAGAAACACTAAAAGCAAAATTAATTGAGAAGCTTAACCATTCCACCTAACTGCGAAGTGACACTCCACAGACTGATATACAAACATAACTGCACAGGGACTGGAGCGGTGGCTCAGCAGTTACAACACTTGCCTTGCCCGCGCAGGTACTCGGGTTCGAACCCCAGCACCGCGTACACAATGAAGTGTCTGAGCAGCGAAAGTTCATGAAAAACTAAATAAAATTGATTCTGTCTCTCTGTCTCTTACTGTCCCTCTCTCTTAAAAAAAAGAAAGAAAGAAAGAAAGACATAATTGCACAAATTAAGGCATCGTCATCAGGAATAATTTCTTAAAATAGTCTCTGAAACAGCTTTTTTGTAAGATTTTGTGTACCGGGTTTACCTTTAGTCAGATATGTTGCTATCGTCCCTGGGGCATAAGCCAAATGTGGACAAGCGTTGGGGAAAGTTTCACGGTCATCATCAGCATTCCTTAGAAAAGATTATTTTAGTAGCTAATTTTTCAGTAAATATGCACCCTGTGGTTGAATGTTTTCACTCATTTGTGGAGGCTGGAGCTAAACCCAGGCTTGGGTGAAACTCGTGTATTAGACCCAGCAAAGGCTAGCAGCACATAATCTAGGATGACCACAGATATGTGGTGGGGTGGGGAGGGAACGGGTGGGAGAGGAGAGGGAGAGAAGATAGGGAGGGATCTGGGGAGAATATCAACAATGCAGCATACTCTTTACCCCTGAGAATCCAATAATACCTATGCAATCATTCGGTTCTGGAAAATTCACAATCTAAGCATTAATAGTGCTTGTAGGGGTGAAATATAGAAGAATCAAGAGACTGGGGTATGGATGATGTGGGGATAATTCTGATTTAAGAATATATACATTTGTTACTTTATATGCATTTATGATTGTACAAGAACGCAACTCCTTAATAAAAAAAATTTTAAAAATGTGCACCCTATTTTAGCTGAAAGGATTTGTTATTGTTTTGCAGAAGGAAAAAAAAAAAGAAGGAAAAAAAATTCCAGCATTATTACACATTAAGGTCAGTACAGTCTTTCCTAGGTTCCTGAAGGGGGATTAGTTCCAGGAACCCCCACAGATACAAAATCTGCAGAAACTCAAGACCCTGCTATAAAATTTCATTTTATTTGCACATAACCCAAGTATGTCTGGATGCTTCAGGTCTCCACTAGTACAATGTAAATACTTGGTATATTGTTTAGGAAATAATGACAAAAAAACTGTGTACGCTATTAGTGCTTTGAATTCAGTCACAATATTTCGTTTTGAATATTTTCAACTCCAGGCTGAATAAACTCGTGGATGTGATGCTGACTGTGCAAGGATGAAGGATGTGTACCACGCAAGGAATGGCACTGTCATCCTGCCCAGGTAGGGACTTGGGTGGTCTGCTACCCCCCATGTGGGATCCACCCTGACACATCTCATGTTTCTGCCTGACATCAGTGACTCCATGTCCAGGTGGCTCCGTGAGCTCAGACAGGCTCAGGCAGGAGCTCCATACCAGTGGATTGTACACAGCATTCCCAGTGGGGCCAAAAGGATTGGCAGCTTCTCCCTCCAGGAACTTAGAGCCGAAGTTCATGGTCCCAGGCCAAGTGCAATAGGAGCTCTCCCTAGAGCCCCCAGAAGGAACCAGCTGTGCCCACTCCTTGTCCAGCATCCAGAACCATGAGAGAAGGCATTTCTACTGGCCCCAAGGAAACTGGCACACTGCCCCAGCTCCTGAAAGCAGTTCCCAAAGTCCTCCATTTGCCTCATGGGGTGCCCGATCTCTCCGGCTTGGCAACTTGGCTCATACAGTTTTTAAAATCTTTGGATTTCTGGGCATGATGGTGCCGGCCAATTATCCCAGCAACTCAGGAGGCTGACACAGAAGGACCACAAGTGTGAGGCCAGCCTCAACAACTTAACAAGACCCTGTCTCAAAATAAAAACTCAAAAGGGCTAGGGATGCAGTTCCAGGCAAAGTACCCCTGAGTTCAATCCCTTGTACTAAAAACTAAAATAAAAAAATAATAATACTTGGTGCAATTCTGGAACCCATTGGACATATGAACAAGTTTGACATGTCTTATGACACAAACCATTTCAGTACCCTCTTGTCCATGGGAAGGTTAAAAAGAGACAGCGGGTCTCAGTTGTCAGGGGGGACATGATTACTTTACAGGATATCATAGCTTCTGTGTGACCTCAAGCAGATGACACAAAGCTATTTGAGCCTGTCCCCAAGTCCCAAAGCCCATGCCAGAATTATTTTTTCCCTTAACATTTCAACAAATAGCTGAGTCACTTATCTATGAGTCCATAAGGTGCCCAAGGGCTGTGTCTTCCGGTTCATCCTCTCCCAATTTGTATTTTCACAACGTATGTCCCCGTTCGTAATTGCCTGGAAGTGTGTTTAATAGAAAGCAGTAAAGTGAGGAAGGGTCCGGGGACTTGGAAAAAATGGAGAAGTTTGCTTCACAGCCGTGGAACAGAGGACTGCTTGACACTGAAGACGAAGCACCATTCTTCAAACCCTGGGGGCATCTTCCTGCCGTTCTGGAGGTCCCCCCAGCCCCCCTTCTTTCCCCATTCCCACCTCTGAAATATCTTCACTGTCTGCCCCAGGACCCTGCTTCTGCTCTGTGTACCTCAGTTTCTTCATTTGCGCAATACGGACGATATTACTCAACCATAGAAGGGAATGAAGCACCGATGCGGCCAAATCTCAGGTAAACCTCAAGACCATGAAGCTCAGGAGAGAAGCCAGAGGCGAAAGGGCAGCTATTATGTGCTTCATTCACATGGAATGTCCGGAGTTGGTAAATCCTTAGCAACAGGAAGCGGACCAGCGGTTGCCAGGGGCTGGGGCAGAGAGGGAAGAGGAGCAACCGCTGGGTAAAAGTTATGGGTTGGATTGTGATCTCCAGAAAGGACAGGTGGAAATCCCAGACCCGACACCCGAAACTGTGATCGTATTTGGAAAGAGGGTTTTACAGAGGTAAACGAGTCCAAACTGCTCCCTAATCCAATATGACTGGTGTCCTCATAAAAAGGGGGAAGTTGGACATGGAGGTGAGACTACGTGCACACACGAGGAGGAGCCCATTGGGAGATGGAGGCAGATTGGGCGACACAGCGAGAGGCCAAGGACCACAGATTGTGGGGGGACACAGCTAGAGGCCAAGGACCACAGGATTGCAGGGGGGACACAGCTAGAGGCCAAGGACCACAGATTGTGGAGGGACACAGCTAAAGGCCAAGGACCACAGATTGTGGGGGGACACAGCTAGAAGCCAAGGACCACAGGATTGCTGGCTCCACTAGAAGCTGGGAAGACAGGGAAGTTTCAGCCTCAGAGGGAGCAGGGTCCCACGCACTCCCTGATTTCAGACTTTCAGCCGCCGAACTGTGAGACAATAGATTTGCTAGGCCACCCAGTTCCTGTTACTGTGTTACACTAGCCCCAGGAAACTGGATAATGGTTTCCTTTGGAGGTTGTGGGGTGATGAAAACATTCTGGAATCAGAGAGAGGCAGTAGCTGCACTATGTCCTGAAGGTGTGGAATGCCACCAATTGCTCATTTCAGATGGTTCCTTTCAGGGGCTGGAGCTGTGGCTCTGTGGTAGAGCACTTGCCTGACATGCACAAGGTCCTGGGTTCAAACTCTAGTGCCACATACACAACTAAGAGTTGGTAAAACAAAAACCAAATGAAAAATCACATAAAATTGGGTTTTTCTCTCACATACACTCGCCTCCCTCCTCTGTTTAAAAACCAAAAACAGTTAGTTTCATGTTATATGAATTTCACATCAACAAAAGCACACGTGTACACACATATATGCATAACGCCAACACACGGGTACTTAGAAATGGTCCCCAAGGGGCCAAAACCACCCGGTAAGAGCAACACGGTGTGTCAGTCAGTTTTTTGTCACCATGACCAAAATGCCAGACAAGGACAACTTAGAGGAGGAAAAGTCTGTCCAGGCTCATTGTTTCAGAGGTTCATTCCGTGCTAGGCTGACTCCACTGCTCTGGCCCGAGGGTGAGGCAGAACATTGTGGTGGAGGGCGTGGTGGATGGAAGCAGCTCTATTTATGGTAGCCAAGGAGCAGAGAGCAGAGGGCAAGGGTGCCAGGACCCATCCAGGAAGAACCCCGGTGACCCACCCTGTCCAGCCATGCCCCATCTGCCTAGAGTTACCCCCCAGCCGGTCCATCCAAACGAGGATGAACTGCTCAGGTGACGACTCTCATAATCTGATCTTTGCTGCATTAACACAGAAGCTTTGGGGTTCACCTCATATCCATAACGCATGTTATAACTATTTCTACAGGTGCCTCTGCAAGATTTCCACTCCTAGCCATCAAATAAAGAATTGATTCCCTCCAACCTGGTTTCTTCTCATACAGAGCACTTAGCTACCTCCCGTCAAACTCAGCTGTGTGAAGACTGAGCCCGAAACACCTCCTTTCCCCCAGGAGCGTTTTCCCAGCTACAAGATGAAGAACAACCTCACTCATGCCCCGCCCCAGCTGCCACCAAGCAATTTCTAACACTCATAAATGGGCCAAATTCAGAAAAACTGCAACTATTTCCATCTAATTCCACAAAGACTTTGATATAAAAATGAGCCCATTTCATTACCACCAAAAGGCAAGCACCGGCAGGTCTTTCTTGGGGGCTGGAGGAGGGGTGGCACACAGATGACATGGTTTCAATGGCCATTCTCTGTCCTCCTGTCACTGACCCATCACCCACGTGAAGACCAGATCCCCGACTTGGGGCCCTGGGTTCCAATCAAGTGGGTTTACCATCTTCTGTTGGTTTAAATTACACAAAAAGAAAGCCCAAGCAGGTGGGCCGGCAGTCTATTAAAATGATTCAAGACCCAGGAGAACCAAGGAGGACCTTTAAAACTCACAGAAAAATGACTTCATTCCCCTGCCCCACCGCCACCTCCCAGAACTACAGAGCAGAAAGACAGAAAGCTTTCCTGAGCCTTTGAGAGAGGTGAGGCTTTCTGCAAGTGGGAAATTGATCTCGAGAGGAAAGAGAAGAGAGGTCGTGCAAGGGACCTGAGCAATGAAGGCTGAAATGCAAGGAGACACGATAGCCCGCAGCAGCCGATTAGACTCAAGTGTGGCTTGGACTTGGGGCAGGCTTTTCTGAAAATATATGCATCAAATTACATCCCACGGAACTGCTGCTAATACTTGTCCTAACACGCCACATCTTCAGAAAGGCCCTTTTCTGTCCTTAATATTTTATTGTTTTTATAGGGGGCACCATAGGAAAGGAGGGGACATCACATCAGGAGTGCTCAGCCCTGTGCCCATGGGGCCAGCTCAAAGTGCTGTTTGGAAGGACCGTATTGCAAACTGGATGTGCATTGTTGTTCCAAACACTTTCCACTTGCTCTGGTGTCCCCGTGTTCTTCCCTCTCCACTTAGGGATCAGTTAACCCTATCGTCAAACCCTACTAAGCGAGTCATCGAGACAACAGCGAAAGAGGAAGTGTGCTGTTCTTTTCTCAAGGCTCACAGTTGCTGGGCAATACTTTCCCTAGATTTTATCTGTTGAGATTATCAGACAAATAGAGGCTACATTTAAGAGGGCGGAAATGATTCTTCCTATAGGACAGGGTAAGGGAGGAACTCTACGAGTCAAGTAAATAATGACGACGATGGTAAAAAAAAATAATGATTAAAATAATTGTGGCTAACGTTTACGGAACACGCAAGCCAGCCTTGTGCTGAGTGATCCCTATGATTTATCTCAATCCTGCCAACCACCCACCCTACAGGGTTACCGACATTATCCCCATTTTGCAGATGAAGTAACTGAGACAGAAACCATTGCCAAGTTCACAAACAATTAAATGGAGCCAACCTTCCGATTTAGGTTTATCTGATTCTGAAACCGGAGGTGTTCATTAAATGCTACCTGCCAAATTCAAAGTTTTCACATGCCCAAGGAACATACTACTAACGTTCACCCTGGTGGAGACATCCTCTTTTTGTCAAGGGAGATAATTTTGTCACAACAGATAATCCGTAGCTTCCATTGCTGCCCTTCATGGCTAGGCCGGGTGTGCACTCTGGGATGGACAGAGGTCATGTTCCTCTTGCTGAACTTGGGAGATCTGTGTGTGTGTGTGTGTGTGTGTGTGTGTGTGTGTGTGTGTGTATCCATCCTGGGAGATATGAACAGGTGAATAAGGCAGTGAAAGACAAACAGTAGAAAAGGAAACACTGAATGTATTGGAAGGGAAATCCGATGCCTGCAGTCAAACCACAGTCACCAGAGCTAAAGAGAAGAGAAAGGAGGGAGAAAAGACGGAGAAAGTCAAAAATCAACTCGAAGCACAAGACAGAGGCAGAGAAGAGAGAAGCGTCTCTTGGATAATTAAAACCAGGGTCTTACAAGATGTGAAGTCAGACACTGGTGAATTGCGCGTTGCTGATTCTCATCCTGGAACACCAGAAGCTGGAAACAGCCTCCCAGGTATTAATGAAAGGGCCACAGCATGATACCGAAGAGAACAAAATAAAACTCAGAAAACCCAGGAACGCGGCAGGCAATTCCCTCGTCAGCTGATTCCTTCTTAATGACAACCGTTTGCAAACTGACGCCCTTCCCCCACACCTCCGCTGCCATCGCACACAACACAAAGCAACACACACCCACAACTCGCACACTGAACACCAGGCACACACACCAGAGATGATTCTGAGAATGTTTTCTTGATGGGTCGCATTTTCTTGAAAAGGTGCTGATCTCCACCCTGCTGGGGAGCTGAAGCCTAAGGACGCAGCACACTTGGCCAGACGGAAGCAGCTCTAATCCTTTGGCAAAGTGGCTGCTCAGAGATGGTAGAATCCACTTTTGCTTTGGCAATTCTGTGTCATTCCAGTTCTAAGCTGGTAAAGAGCAGGAGTGTTAGAGACCAGCCTTGCTTAACTCCCCACTCCGGCGCTGCCTGCTCCTCCTCAGCAGAATCCTCGAGTCTCTGCTCAGGCCTGCTTTCAGACCCTCTCCAGGATCTAAGGCCTGCTCAGATCTGCTGGTGGAGGTGTAAATTAGCAGCGTCCTTGTAGACAGCAATTTGGCACTGTGTATCAAAAATATCAATAATGTCCTGTCTGTGAACCACACAAAAATATAACAGGCATAGAAGATTTATGCACAAAAATTGTAATTACAGAATCATTTAAAACTGGAAGGAAAAATACAGTGCCCAATTATGGGAGACTGTTTGGGTAAATAATAATCCACCCATTCATGTAAGGGTATTTTTGTCATTAAAAATGATTATGATATGCTAAAATAAAAAACAGCTATAAATTCCTTTACAGCATAAACTCTGCCGTACAAAAAGCCACCCACAGAACAGAATACGGAAATGCTGAGTGTAGTGATCTCTAGGTGGCAGAATTATGTTTATATGTAAAATAATACAGAAAATAATAGTTTTCTCTTAGCGGTTTTCCTTCGTTGTCCAAATTTTCTATGGCGAATGTTCATGCCTTAACTACAGCCCAGGGTAATGACTGAAAAAAATCTCAGGTTAGAAGATCCAGGCTCAATCCAAAACTGTCACTTACAGACCCAGGACCTTGGTCAGGTTGTTAAAGCCCCTGAACCTAAGTTTCTCATCACTCTGAGGAGTGAATGAATTGGAACACATAAGGCATCTAACCCTGTGTAGAGTAAATGCTCAGTGAATTTTACTCATTATTATCACACACGTATTGAGGGCCCAGTGTGTATAAAGGTCAGTCAAGTACTGCATACAGATGTTGGCTCCTTGTTCTTAAGGAGGTAAAGCAGAAGTGTAATCAGATAGTCACCATTCCACAAGGTAAGTGCTGCAGGGAAGGGAGTCACTAGACACTGTGGGGACATAGAAGAGAGTCCCTACCCTGCAAAAGCAAGAATTCCACTATTACTGAAACTAGAACCTTCACACAGTGGTCCCAACATGACTTCACCTTTGAGCAGCTCAATGAGGAGCAGGCAGCCAGGGGAAACCAGCCCCATAGGAAGGAGGTGGTGCACACCTACCATCTTACCTCTGTAGACCATTTTGTAATTAGCAGACTGCTCTTCTCTGCAGTCCAATATTCCAGTTTATTCTCACAATGACCCATGAGGCAAGTGATTGTTCATCAAAGCTTAGACAGGTGATGTGGGGTGACCCAGGTGACTGAGCTAATAGGAAAAAGGTAAGACACAAACCCAGGTGCTGAGGGAGAGAATGTGATGTCACACCAGAGCCGCTGCAGGAAGGACCACTCAGCAGGAGAGCCTCGCGTGCTCTAGTTTGGATCTGGAATGCCACCCAAAGGGCAACATGAAAATGCTTGGTCCTCGGCCGGGTGCTGCAGGGAGGCGATAGAACTTCTTGGAAGTGGGATCCTGTTGACCGAGGTCAAGATGCTGGGATGTTGATAACCTGGCCCTTCCTGTCCCTCTCTTCACTTCCTGGGTGCTGTGATATGAACACCTTCCTCCAACACATGCTGCCTCCATGATGCACTGCCTCACCGCAGGCCCAAAGGCCGTGAGGCCAAACCACTGTGGACGGTGAGCCAAGAAAAACCTTTCCTCCTCAAAAGTCAGCTTCCTCGTGTGCTTAGTCACAGTACCGGGAAGCTAGCGCGTCATGTCTTCATTCATTCAACCATCTCCACTGCTACAGCTGCTACAGTCGTGTGCCATTTAACATTGTATTTCTGAGAAATACAATCTCATCATTGTGCGAACATTATGGAGTGTCCTTACACAAATTTAGATGGCTATGAAGTCTCCAGCCAAGGTAGTCTTATGGGACCAGCGTCACATGAGCCAGCCATTGTTGAACTGACTATGAGAAGGAAGGTCAGAGGAGGCAGAAGAAGGGAAATTAAAGAAGATATAAAAAAGAGACTTTGAAGCAACGCAACTGTGCCTGTCTCCCTGAAAGTTAGGGACTGAAATGTGCATTATGCCAATGTCTCCATTTAACAAGAGAATCTTCCACCCCATAATGGAAACAAACAAGCTGGGAGCACCAGTGAATGGGTAACGGGAAAGGACCAACATGAATCCCTAGGAAGAAACAGCGTGAACAAGCTACCCCAGAAGTTCAGACTTGTCACAGGAATTCCGAAACGAGATGCAGGCTACTTGTGATCCAAGTCTTCATGTCTGCTAACCTCCTTGGGCTTACATCTGCTGAATGCTTGCGAGTCTATCTTTTTGTACCAGGGATTGAATTCAGGGTTTTTTTTTACCACTAAGCCACATCTCCAGCCATTTTTTTTTTTTTTAAATTTTGAGACAAGTTCCCACTTAGTTGCTTAGGGCCTCCTCACTAAGTTGATGAGGCTGCCTTTGAAATCACAATCCTCCTGCCTCAGTCTCCCAAACTGCATGGATAATGGGTGTGTGTCACCACACTCAGAAAGAGTTTCTTATGCGTGCCTAGTTATTGAGAAATCGCATTGTGTTCTAAAGAAACCAACAATGGTCAAGCACATCTGTAATCCTGATGATCCGGAAGGCTGAGATAAGAACATGGCAAATTTGAGGTCAGCCTCAATAATTTATCAAGGCCTTAAGCAACTTAGCAAGACCCTGTCTTGAAAAAAAGAAATTATAAAGGGCTGGGGATGTGGCTCAGTAGTTAAGCATTCATGGGTTCAATCCCTGGTTCCAAAAACAAAAACAAAAGACCAACAATGAATTTAAAGACCAAACCCATGATCTGAAGTCAAACTTAGTTCAGCTATTTTGACTTTTTTTTTTTTAAAGAGAGAGGGACTGTGTGTGTGTGTATGAGAGAGAGAGAGAGAGAGAGAGAGAATCAATTTTATTTAATATTTCATGTGGCTTTTGTTGCTCTGAGACTTCTTCATGTACGGGGTGCTGGGATTTGAACTCACATACTCATGCATGCCAGGCAAGTGCTGTAACCACTGAGCCACTGCTCCAGCCCCTAGTTGTATGCCTTAATGAACAATTTTAATCTGAGTCTTAGTGCCCTCCTTAAAATATTAAAAGAGTAATACCAATCTCCTCAGATTATTGGTAAATTAAAAGAAATACCTTGTATCTTTTGAAAAACATCCATCAGAACCACCAGGAAAGGAAGGGTTTACATTTTATCCCAGCTCTCATGGCCTCCACCCAACGGGTCCATGCACTGTTTGAACGCCTAGGTCAATAATTTCCATCACTGTTAGAAAACGGAGTCGCTGCACGGTGAAGGTAAATCCCTCCTGGGACCTGCATCTCCATGTGGAATCTGTGAGGCTCTGAACTGCTCTGGATCAACATGTGCCAAATCCGGCCTTCTTCATACAGCAGCAGCCAAGCAGATGCCTAGTGATTTCACCAACCTAACTCGAGGCACGTGATCATCATGAGTGATGGGACGTGATTAGCAGATCACAGTTCTGGTGTTTTATTTTAAGGGACCATAAGGAAAACAAATGCATTAAGCTATGTCGTATTGTTCGGTGCAATAGTTTAAAAGGGACGGATAAAGGCAAGACTGATGGCTAAAATAAAAGGCCCCGGTAATGTTGCCACTTTGAAGCCTGTGAGCATAATTCGTCTTTGCTTCCTGACCCCAGATGCTGTGCACTGTTGCTGTACGTGATGAAACAGATGCTGTTTATTTCTGGAATCTTGATTTTAGTGCTGGATTCAGCAACTTGGAATTTTTTTTTAACTTATTTCCTATCTGTAAAAATGACATGAGATCCTCACCATCAAGTTTCACGTTGTGCTTCTCTGTGAGTTCGGCCACTTATAACAATACCTCTAGGACTTGAGTGGTGAACTAAGCTGGTCTTGTAGGATGGGATATTTCCTGTCTTGCTTCACATCTACTTTACAGTAATCGTGTTGTGGCAAAGTTCCGAGTTTGTGGACATCCTGTTAGACAGGAAAATGCTTCGCTACTTCCAAATCTCTTAGATTGATAATGGTCACATTTGGCATTGCAAGCATTTTTTCTGTCCTCAAATCCTAGGCTTGTGATTCTTACACCTCTCCCACAGCATTGGCACTAAAACAAAATTCCAGATAGTCCTTTTTATTTTCCCACTGAACATTTATAAAATTAGAAGAGCATTCCTACGAAAGTAAATTTAGCTGTTTTTTGTTTTTGCTTTTTTTAGAGAGAAGGACAGTGAGAGAAAGATAGAATCAATTTTTATTGAGTTTTTCACATGGCTTTCATTGCTCTGACACTTAGTTGTGTACATGGGTGCTGGGATTTGAACCCGTGTACTTGCGCATGCAAGGCAAGCGCCGTAACCACTGAGCCACAGCTCCAGCCCATAAAGTTAGCTCTGAAATGCAACTTTAAAACACACTTTAGAATGCAACACGTATTTTAAACATATTTCAAAAACTAAAGATGCTCTTTGATAACAGTATGCAAACTTCCGTTAGAGAGAGAGGGTATTGGACTTGGGTTTGAATTCAAGCACTACTATACACCAGGCAGGAGACTGTGGGCAAGTCATTTACTCTTGCAAAGGTAAGTTAAAAATAATTAGATTAGAAATACATTAGCCAGTCATGATGGCACATAGCCTATAATTCCAGATACTAGAGAGGCTGAGGCAGAAGGATTAAAACTTCAAGGGCAGCCTGGGCAAATTAGTGAGACCCTATCTCAAAAAAGGAAAGACTTACTTTATAGCATCATATTATGGATTAAATGGCACAGTAATCTCTGGTGTATGGTATGATTTAAATAACTGTTTCAAATAGAATGAATGACTAAAAATGAACTACAAAAGATAGAGTGCTGAAATTAGCATTGATTGACAGATCACTGTGTGAAATGTTAGCATTGATGGAAACAAATGGTTTTTAGCTTCTGAATATTTTTAAGTGCAAGTCTCACATTGTCCATTCTTTAAAAAAATCTTTATTGACATTTTCACATTACACATATAATACAAGGCTATACAAAAATCAAACATATCAGAAAAACATGATACAAGTTATGAAAGTTACCCATAATTATCAAATCCGTAATTTCTAAGACTGGATTCAAACTTAAGTCCAATTAGGGTGATTCCCATACTGTGTTGCCTGAAATCGTGCCTGTGTGTGCTTCTCATCCTGGAATAATTATTAATAGCATTCATTTCACTCTCCAACTGTCCTTGTTTAGATGATAAATATGTGGTCCCCTGACTCATAATCCACCTCCAAAAGAAAGTCTTCCATCAATCACTGAGTGCAAAGACCCTCTTCATTTTTAGTTATTCTTAAAAATTATTGTTTGGGAGTTGGAGCGGTGGCTTGGCAGTTGTGGCGCTTGCCTGGCATGCGCGAGTACGCGAGTTCAAACCCCAGCACCACGTACACAATGAAGTGTCTGAGGAATGGAAGTCACATGAAAAACTAAACAAAAGTGTTTCTCTCTCTCTCACTGTCCCCTCTTTCTTTAAAAACAGTATTGCTTCTTTTCACAATTTACTTTAGCTTTTCCTCCTGTTTTACAGATTGAGCTTTTTCAGAAACAACTCCCATATGTGTGAATTTTCCTATTAGATTTTAGAATGCATAATTTTGCTTTACATGTGTTTTGCATTTCCAAGAGTGCATGCTGGTGAGTAAAAATAAAACATCACGGTTAACGCTAACTTTTTAAAAGTTCCATGAGAAAAAGGTAATTTTATTTGAGTTCTGCGCCATGAATCTCATCCAGGTGAGCATAAATGCAGAAATAAATATTATTCAATATTTCTTCATGACAATAAGAATAAATAAAATAAATTTTAGGGTTTTTAAGAGCTTAAATTAAAAATAAAATTTAGGGCTGAATGTTTAAGGGATTAAATTTAAATTGTAAAAGCGTTCTAAAAGAAAAACAAGCAATTTACTACAATTTGATTGATAACAGAAGCTTGGAAATTATTTGTCTGTTGCACAGTTCTGGAATTGAGACTCTTCCTTCAATTAGGAGGTTCATTGAGATGCCGGAGAAAACCCTGTAGATCAGCTCTTCCACACCCACGTCCAGCTTCCATTGCCCTTGCTGCCCAAATACCCTCCCAGCCTGCCGTGCAGCCCCAGAGGTCCCCTTGGAGACCCAGAGACCTGGGAGGTGGAGGGGAAGGGCAGGCACTGGGTGTCTTCAGATGTGCCTTCCTGATAAGGGACCCTGCCTGCCTTAGAGCTGTGTCCACAAACACCATGGAAAGGCCACCAGCACCACAGAGCCCCCAACTGTGACAACGCCAGGCAGCTAAACCAGAGCCACAGCTGCCTTGCTGCAGACTTCCCTTATTTGTTTAAGCTACTGTGAGCAAGATTTTCTGTTCCTTGGGGCCCAAATGCACTCCAAACCAACACTATCATGAGTGGGGCCAGGTTTCCCAGAGATGTCAGCACTGACACGGGAGAAGCTGAAGCCAAACTGTGGACAGACCCACGAAGCAGGCACCTTCCAACTGTGAAGGGCGGAGAAGGAAGTTAATGAAGCCCCTGCAAAGGAGGCCGGCCCGGGGGTCTGCCACTAGCTGAGGTCGCGCAAACTGGCTGAGGTGAGGCTGTTTATTTTAGACGGATGTTTTGCATCCTTCCAAGATGTGATGTGGTTTCTCTCCACCAACAAAATAAGCAACAGTTTCCCCCTGGATCAAATTAGTCTTTTTATTTATTTCAATTTGGACTCTAGTATTTTATTTTGAAGTAAATATACTCAGAACATCAGGCAAAACTATACTCAAATATGAAACTCAAACTTATTTGGATATAATTTTTAAGTTATCAACTTCTGATCTTCAGGGTCTTGTTGACAAACACTGGTCCTGGTGTTGGAAGGCCTGGATACCAACCCCACAAAGAACCTGAACTTGAACTTCTGTGCCTTCCTTTTCATCCAAAACCAGAGAATTTCCTAACAGGGTAAGTATAAAGAACAACCGAGACGTAAGTGTTTAGAACAGTAAACAGGCAACGTTTAAAACAATGTAGCAGATAGTTTGTACTCATAACTATTAGGCTTTATTATGGGTATTTAAAAGTTGATTCCACTTCTTCATGCATACAGATTATGCATATACGTGAGCGTATACGTAAAAATATACGTGTGCAATCTCTCGTGTTTTACTTTGTATTTTCAAATAAAACAGAATGAGTTTTTAATTTCACCATCTCATCCTTAGATGGCCCAAATCTAAACTCAGATGAGCCCTAATTACTAAGTGATCCTAAATCTCTTTTGCCTCTATTAAAAAAAAAAACCTGTATCAAAGCTCATTTCGTTAAGATTTGTGTAAGGAAGCTCTAAAAAAGTTTTTTTTTTGGTATGGGGAATTGAACCCAGGGCCTCACTCGTGAGCTGTACCTCCAGCCTATTTTCGTGAAAGCTTGAAGAATGTGAACACTTCCCTTCAAGCCTCTCCAGACTCCTGGGCGTCCGTTTTCCATGTTCCTGCTCACGGTCAATTGCACACGTGTTCCGAGTTCCATTTGGTTGTGCTTTTGCCTGTTTATCCTTTCCCGACTTACAAACTAGTGCACCCTGCTGTAGGTAGGTTCTTAAACGTCTGGAGGTCGGCATGTTAAAGGCCTCATCCTCAGCCGGCAGTGCTATTGGGAGGTGGCAGAGCCTTTCAGAGCGGGAGATCTAGCGGCAGGTCTTAGGTCACTGGAGGCAGCCCTCAGTCTCTTCCTCTTCCCTCTCTGTGGCTGCTGGTGATGCAGTAAGCAGGCTGCCTTGCCCATGCACTCCTGTAGGGATGTGCGTCTCCACAGGCCCCAAAGCAACCAAGTGCGAGCCCAAATAAACCTTTCTTCTTTCTAATTATGTCAGGGATTTTGTCGCAGTAACGGAAAGCTGACTGACACATAGCCTCTGCTTCTCAAAGTCCTCACTTCTTGCTGTTTCCAAGTCTAAATGCATGAACTGCTCTTCAGCATCTGTATGGTCTGGATGTAAGATGTCTCATGGTAAAGCAGGACTAGTCGGAGGTGAAATGGCCAGATAGGGGAACTGTAGCCTAATCGGTCCACCTGGATTGAATGGACTGACCGCGCTGTAACTGTAGGAAGATGGGCAGCCTGGAAGCAAGCGCCTTCCCTGTGATCCTTTCCCCAACACCCTCTTTTTCTCTGCTTCCTGATCCCCTGTGGGCTGAACAGCTTTACTCTGCCACACTCTTCAGCCGTGATGCTCCTTGGGCCCAAAGCCATTGAATTCCATTGAATTGCCTAAGCACAGACTGAACCTCTGAAACCAGGAGCCAAAATAAACTTCTCCTCCCCTAAGCTGTCCTTGTCGGGTATTCTGGTCACAGCGAGAAAAGCTGACAGACACGGTGCGTCTTAGCCTCCTGCTTTCCTGGGACCTTGCGTGTTTCTACTCGTGCTTTCGCTCATCAGTGATCGAGTGCAGGGACCACGTGGGTCCCCGCTAAGCTTCCCGTTGTTTTCTTTCCCATAGAGCAGAGCCTTGTCCTTGCCCATTCATAAGAGCCTGCTCCAAGCAGGAAGCACCTGTCCATCTCCCCTCCCAAGCCGCCTCCAGCATTCCAGGGACCCCCAAGCCTGTCCTGCCGCCTGCCCCCTCCCCTGCGTCCCTGAGCTTAGCGCCCTGGGGGCCCCACTGCACGATCACTATCTTCCAAATTGCCTTCCCTGCTGCAGCTGCCGCTCCTCCTCAGCCGTGGCCAGGGCCGGCTCTAACAGACCTGTTCCCTGGCTGGCTCGCCTATCTCCCACATTAAAAAGTTGTCATCGTCACATTTCACTTGTCAGCAGCATGATGCATGAATCAGATATTTCCTAGTATGCTTTCATCTTCGCAGCACATGAGAATTAGCATCTAATGACACAGAGGCAAAAAGTTAATGGAAATTTAATTGAAAAAACTACCATCCCACCAGGAATTGAACCGAGTGGCCTTCACAGGAGGCTTTGGAGTTTGGTTTAGCATACTTGGATGTAGATAGGTGTCACTTTGGTAAACAGATAATTCCCATATTTTTCCAGCATTACTTTGGTCAACAAAATGAAGAAAGGGGTGGATTCCAATTTAAATGTCAGGGCTATCTACTGTAAGGATTCTAGGCAGGGGAGTTTTAATGAAAATAGGATTTAATTTCCTGTAAATGTTTGAGTTCTTCAACCCTAATATATAGAAATGATGAATATTTATACATATGAAAGGCACCTCCCTCTTAGAACAGAATTTAGCCAGCCATGCCCAAAGGAACTCTGGCAAAATTTTTTTTTCCCAGGGATCATAAATCGCATCTTAGATTTTTCAGCACAAATGACATTATCTGGATTTTTTTGTCCCTTCCTTCCTTCATCGTTTTCTCCAGGAGCACTTTTGAAGATCCAACATGATAGAAGCCTGCATGAATTTAAACAACTGGGCTTTAATGATGTGATTTTATTTTTTAAATTAATTAATTAAGCTTAACCAATGTTTTATATCCAGATTAACCTAGAACTTCTGCCCAATCTGCAGTATTTAGGTGAGTTTCCTGAGCAACCCAAGAACATTCCAGAACACAGGGTTGAGAGTCTATCCCTCTCCTTCGTTGGCTTTCTGCAGTTTAGAGCACTTGGCCCTTCACTTGTACCTAGGTAGTGGGTGTGTGCGTTACAGTGAGCAATCTTATCTACATTCACCCTCAAGAGTTCAAGAAGTGGTAAGCAATTCACAAAAATGCTGCAGGTATAAAACCCAAGCAAACAATGGTGGATGGCAGACCCACTTCTCTCACACTGAGATAAGCTCCTTATCACGGCCATTAAAAGGTTAAACAAAAAAACACTGAGGATTTCACTTTCAAAAGTCAGCAGTTAAAGCCCCCAAAGTTATCTTCTTAAAACTTAAAGTAAGGGGCTGGAGCAGCAACTCAGCGGTTACAGAGCTTGCCTGGCATGCACAAGGACCCAAGTTCAAACTCCAGCACCACGCACACAGCCAAGTCTTGGAGCAATGAAAGCCACGTGAAAAACTAAATAAAGTTGATTCCCTCTTCCTCTCTCTCTCTCTCTCTCTCTTCTAAAAAAAAACAAAAAAACTTAAAATAAGGGTTTATATTCACGATCACTAGTGATCAACTTTGAGATATTGGCTAGCGATGTCCTGAAATTGCCCCGAATGGGGAGACAACAAAAGAAAAATATGACGGAGTTGAAAGCAAATGTCTACAGAGTTTCTGTTCTCAAAGTCACATGGCTGCTGACAGGTCCCAGATGGACATAACTTTACTAAACTCAGTGACAAATATTTAAGGATCACTATTTCTGTGAAAGCAAGAACGGTTTAACAGTTGTAAAATAAAAATTAAGCTTCTAAAATATTTTAACTTTACCTTTATTTCATTATATTGAGAGAGACACTAAAAAGTGCGCTAATGGAGACGTTGGGTTGAAAGCGTCTCTTGGTATCTGCTCTAGTGAGGATTCAGTAGCAGTATTTTTTTCAGATATTTCGGTCTTTTCACTTTTCCTAATTACTTTTTTTCTTTTTTTAAAAGAAGAGAGAGTGACAGGGAGAGAGAGAAAGAATCAATTTTACTTAGTTTTTCATGTGGTTTTCATTGCTTGAACACTTCACTGTGTACGTGGTGCTGGGTTCAAACCGGCATCCTTGCGCATGCCAGGCAAGTGCTGTAACCACTGAGCCACCGCTCCAGCCCCTCCTAATTACTATTTTTTTTTTTTTTGCAGCGATTTGCTGCTTGTGTCTTTAGAGCTAAAGGTGACTTGCCTTTCTGCACAGTCTGCTCATTTGCCTTCGTGGTGAACAGACTATGTGGGCTCAGGCTTAACAAGGTGAACTTCCCGCTTCACTCTGCTAACTGAGGGACTTTGGAAAGTTGATCTCTCTGAGCTCTCAGTTTTCCCATTTGCAAGACAGAAATGACAATACCCATCAACAAGTTGAAACAAAGCACCTGAACCCTCAGCGCAGGGCTCGGGTACGTGGCAGGAGTCCAGTAATGGTGAGCTATGATCGTCATCACTATCATTACTGTCACCAGCTCCAGGCAATCAGCCCAACTGTCTCCTTGGTCTTGATCACTCCTAAACGCCTTTCTCACCAGCTGTACAAGTCAAGTATCCGCGCCTTGCAGTGCATTTAAACACTACCTCTGCCCAGGCAGAAGCACCTTTCTCTCTCCTTCACATGCTAAGAACACTTTATTTGCACCCCTCTTGTGGAGTGCAAAGTCTGTCTTGAGAATAACATACATGGCATGTGCATGAATCACTGGTATATACGTCACACTCCGTCCTAGAGAGAGTGCCTTGAGGATGTGGGTCACCTTCTATTCATTCATGTCCTTCCCAAAGCATTCAGTATTAAGTCTGTCCTCAGTAACAATCAATAAACATGAGCTGAATTTATTAAGATTTCTGTCCACTCAGTGCAAAACATCTGCTTGAAGGCAAAGGCCAGCAGTGGGAAGGGTCACCGGGTAATCAATATTTCACTCTTTATGGCTCCAATCCCTACCACAGGTTACAGTAAATAAGGTGCCACGATGCTTATCTGGATAGGAATGGGAATCTTCTCTTCTGTCCTCCCTCCCAGCCACTGACTGGGCAACTTTGGGGCAGTCATTACCCATTCTGGGCCCTCGTCCTCCTAGGAAGCAGAGTCAGATACCTAAGGGCTCGTCTGACTATGTAGCCCACGTCTCAGACCTCAGACAAAGCTTTGTACCACTGGAGTTTATAAAAGTGCAGGGGGAGAGGAGCAAAACCATGAGAGCCATTAGTGTGGCAAATAGGAAGGTAGTGCCAGGCATCAAGGCAGAAACCAGAAAGCAAAGGAAGGATGTAGCAGAGGGACAAAGGGCTGGTGGATCCTAAGGTCACCCCCAGGGTCCAACCCAGCAGGCCAAGAACCAGACCCCCAAACAGAGGCTGGAGCTTAAAGGGCATCCCTCTGCATGCAGTGAAAACAAGTAAAAAGCGGTCCACATCAGGCAGCTCCACAGAGGCAGATTCGATATGGGCCCTGCACCAAGGTGTCAGGAGAGCTTTAAAAAACGCTGGTATGTGTGTGAGGTCATGCATATGCTAATTAGCTTGATTTAGACATTCCACAACATACAGGTCATCCTGTTTTCCACCAGAATATATACAATTTTTTAGTTGTACAAACCCAAGTGGGCTTGAAAGCAATCCAGAGGTCAGCAATGGTAAGAAGCCACTATCCCTTCTAAAGGAGGAAGTGAAAGGAGGAGGAATGGTTAGCAGCGCCTGAGGCTGTGGTGACCAGTAGGAGGGTTTGCCCAGCAGGAGCCAGAAGCACAGAGCAGACCCCAGGCAGAAAACCAGAAGAGAAATGCCTTGACCCTTTCTCTCCCCTGCCTTTTAATGACTCATTGACCAAACCTAGTTATAAACTCTTGGCAAGATTGCCTGGGAATGTAGTCGATTCAGTCTTTATAGTCCACGCTCTATAAACAGAGCAGGAAAACTGAGAAACGGATCTGCGAGCATCAGATACCAACCGGTCAGATGGCCTTGGCCCTAGCTTCACAGATGATTTTTCCAGAGTGGATTCCTCCTGGTCTGTGATGTCTTTGAAGTTTGCTGCTGCTACCATCACACCTTGCTGTGAGGCACCGATGCTTTGGACTAGCTAAGAGGAAATCTGCCAACCAATGGCCAGATGAAATGGGGTTGGGACAACACTCACTTGTGGGAGTTCCAGAGTTATTCCGTAGATGCTTTGCGCGTGAGTCACACATGCTCCTAACTAGAGCTTTCCCGGTGCCGTGCATCCCAGACCGAAATGCCAGCCCCGCTTTTCCAAAAGGACTTTGATCTCATTGGCTTACGAAATTTAACATGCACTGTAAACTACTAGTTCAGCATTAACAATAAACCCACGTTCCAATAATAAGTGATCTTTCCAATAAAACCGCAAAGTTCATGAGTGTTCTGTTGCGGCAATGCACTCTGAGAGGCAACGAATGGGCTTCCCTTTTCCCTTCCCCATGGAACCATGGGGAACCCAAAGCGGGGGAACCATGGCCTGGCACCAGTATTGGCTTGTTCTGTCATTACACTGCTGTTCTTGATTGTTTGATGATGAACCCCTCCTTCATGTCTATCGAATAAAAAAGATAAGGAATGTATAAAAACGCCAAAAAAATTTTCACAATGACACTCATGACTCAGAGCAGGATCAGTACAACGCACAGTAAAACGTCACCATAAGCAGATTTAACTTACATATGTCCAGCTGTATCCATTCAGGGAAAAAGAGAAACAGACAGAGGTGCACATGCGGTGGGGATAAGGAAAAGAAAAATTTTCCAGTGGTAGGGGCAATTCTATCAATCTCACTCAGCAAGCAGATGCCCCACCTGACGTGAGCAGGAGATGAGAGATGTGAGTCCACTCTGCCCTCAATCTATCTTCCCTCCTGCTCCTCGCTCAGAGCTTCTAGGAGATGATAATGTTCAAAGATAGGGAACTGTAAAATTAAATGCCCTTTATGCAGTCTTGACGATATGCGCATTACTGTATTACTAATAATGATGGATGGTGTGTACCAGGTGTATGCACAATGTGGGCAATAAGAATCACAACCAAGTCCTCCTGCTTGGCATCAGGACACGCTGGGACGGAAGAGTCCACTGGGATGTTGGCCATGGTGCAGGAATAGGAAGAAAGGAGTTTCACCATCTACTAAAACGAGAGAGTGACAGGCACAGAGAGAAAGGCAAGGGCGAAATCGGCTGTAGTTTCAGGAAGTATCCTCAGAAGTTATTTAACTTCATAGGGTAGCCCCAAAACACCCAGATGGTCCTTTGAGACTTTCCATTTTACCAAACTAGTTATAATCATCCCCCTCTGCCCTCTGGGGATATACTTTAAGGCCCCCAGTGGATGCCATACTGGGTGAATAGTACCAAACCCTACACACACTATACTCTTCTCTTTGCATACATGTCCATGGTAAATTTTAATTTATAAGTTAGGCATCATAAGAAGTCAAGAGCAACAGCTAATAATAAAACAGAAAATTATGACAATATTGTGTAATAAAAGTTATGAGACGGTGGTCTTGCGATCTCTCAAGATACTTCACTATTCTTTTACCATTTCACTTAGTAGAAGTACTTTACAGCTTCTCCTTGGCATATGATTGCAAGCATCACTATCTTGTGTTTTTGGGTCATAATTAAGTGAAATAAAGCTTACTTCAACATAAGCACTAGTATACCACAATGATGGATCTGATATTGGTTATGGCTACTAAATGACTAATGGGCAGGCAACTTATACAGCGTGGATACTCTGAACAAAAAGGTGATCCATGCCCCAGACAGGATGGAGCTGAATGGCCTGAGATTTTGTCATACTACTCAGAACAATGCACAATTTAAAACTTACGGGCTGAGCAGGCACAGTGGCACACACCTGTGATTCCAGGTTCTTGAAAGTCTGAGAGAAGAGGATGGCAAGTTTGAAGCTAGGTTGGGCATCTTAGCAAAAGCCTGTTTCAAAATAAAAAAAAAAAATTAAAAGGACTGAGGATATAGTTTATGGTAGAACACATTCATAAGGCCCTGAGGTCAAACCCCAGTACTACCAAAAAAAAAAAAGAAGGAGTGAATTGTTTACACCTAGAATTTTCCACTTAATATTTTAACACTGCAGTTGATGATAGGTAACTGAAACCATGGGTAAAAGGAACTGCTGTTGTCCTTCTCATTAAATGGGAGCATAATATCTGCCTTTTTCTTATTGCCACAAAAGAATACACAGGGATTTGATCCAATTATTAGACAATTCATTCTCCAATGCTGTGTGATTTAACTTTCTAGAGAATCCCAGAAAACAGCCACATTCTTGCTTGGAATAACCCATCCTAGGGCTATTCTCCTCAAAGACAGCACAACTTTGAAGTGCTGGGACCATTGACAAGAGTGTCACACATTCGAGGGATGGTGCAACTCAAGCCAAAGTATCAGGAGACATTTTTTCCTAGTCTTAATTTAGAGTTTAATTCAAAGACTTCATCTGATCTGTTTCCGTTTCCTAATCTCAACAGTGTAATATCCAAAATTCATAGGAAAAAAAACAACTAAACTGGAAAAAAAAACAAACGAAGTCCCGTATGAGGTCCTGCTGTGTGAATCCTCGCCATTCCTAATAAGCCTTGTGGGGAAGCCACCTCCAGAACTCCCCACCCGCTCCTGGCTCCACTGCCCTGCTCTCTAACATGCCAGGTCAGGGCTGAGAAGGAACCAAAACCACAAGGGACCAGAAAGCAAATATTTTTGCCCAAAGTGAATGTAGCAAATGACATGCAAGCTCTAAACTGCAAGGACCTTTTAAACGGTGCAAGTTTACACAGACACACAGCCTTCGTTTGCCAGGACTTAAAAACTAAATTAAATCTCAGTTGCATTCCACTGGGGGATTTATGGAACGAGTTAAAGCGAGGTTCTGCTCTCAGCAGGATGACTGGTTTCCCTGTCCTTCAGGTAATAATCTCTCTGGGTTTCCATTCGCCTGTCTGTGAAACCAACTTGCCACCCTGGGTTCATAGGAACAGTGTAGATAGGGTGCTCAGAGCTCTGTGCAAAACAGGTGCTAGGATCCGAAATTCATCCACAAGATCTTCTAACAGGTGTTCAGTTACCCCAACTGGCCCACCACGCCTCGCTGCTCAGTCCTCAAACTGCAAAAGGGTCCAAGTAGGAGCTGAAGCCAAGTGTCCTTTCCACCTGGAGCCAGGCTGCGTCCAAGGGAAGAAAGCTGCTTTTCACGCACGGTGCTAACTGCTTCACTCCCCAAAGTTCCATCGGCTCAGAGGGGAGCTGTTCTCTAGTTCTCTTCTAGATCCCCAGTTGTGCCTGATTCTTCACAAGGAGTGCAGCGGCTCTCAGAGTTGAGGCCCTTTTGCAGAAAGTCTGATGGGGGAACCATTTGCAAACAGGTGCTTTAGAGGAAACCAGCATTTGTGCTCAGGCAGCTGGAAGCTGGAAGCGGGCAGGCACAGGGGATTGCAGGCTGCTTTGCTGAGCATCGGCCAGATTCTCTGTTTCCTGCTCCTTCACCTGTGGCTGCATCCTGGAGATGCAGTGCTCATGACATTGAAGAGGTTCACTAAGAGGAAAGAAGCGCTGTGGGGAAACTGGCCATGGCAGACTTGCACAGGGAGACTTGGAGTTCGCAGACTGCTCCTGCCTTTGTTTTGCTCTCACTCCAGACAGAGGTGGTGGTGGGTTTCTGAGCACTTGGGGGGAAATGCATTCTCTTAACTCAACGTGTGCCATCCGTTCTGCCGCCATTTTCATTTCTGACTTTATGCTCAGATTTCAAGCTGGATTTTAACGATACATTTTCCTCCCTGCCTATGGGAAGGGAGATGAGTCACTGTCAGTGATTGATCATGTGCTTTCATGGATCCTATGGCTACAGATGTCACCTTGACAAGCCATGCTAGTAGACTGTCCTCCTGTGCCTGAGAAGACCAACAGGAAGCTGGCCACCAAGAGAAGTTACTTGGTGACCTAATCCAGATTCAGGTTCTGGCAAAGAGAAAATCCCACTGCACATAAAATCTGCTGGGCAGTCAAAATTGGCATCCAAACCAAAATTTGGGCCTATTGACCAATGTTTTTTTCTTTTTTTAAATCCCTGTCAATGCTTCATGTTTCTGAAAAGGGAGAATGAGAAGAGACATGAAGAGACAGAACAAAGGTACTTCCTACTTCCTGACATAAACCGTTACTGGGAAATTGACATTCAGGATTAAACCTCTGACATGACTTTTGCAATCTCCACTCTCATCTGTACTTTCCTAATTTTCTACAATGAAAGAGTGTGTCTAATAGGCAGGAAGAAGGGAAATGTATCCCTCATTATCTAAATTTATTTGATTCCTAACTTCTGATAGTGAGTGTTTGGACAGCACATTTGAAGAGGAGGAAATCTATTTGGTTCCAGAGTTTCAGAAAACAAGAGTTGAGATTTGAAGAGCAACAGATGTATCTAAATTAATTTGGCTCCTTATTTCTGAGAGGAAAGATTTAAATGATGAAAGAGCAAAGAGCAAGAGATACCTAGATTGCACTTTTAATAACACTTGCCCTCCTCTTCCCACCAAAATCATAGCCCTACGGACAATTTTGCAAAGTCTATGTGTGACAAAATTTTTCAGAGCAGAACTTTCCTAGGAAAAAGCTTTATACTCATTCTGATTGCTTCTTAAAGTAAGGAAGTTTCCAGGGCTTTTTGTAGAAGCAAAGAAACCAGGGATAACATAGATAAGGTAGATTTATTTGTCAGATTTCCAGAACAGAAATGCTTAAGTGAGGAGCCACTTTTAATGTTAACCCAGGTCCTCCTAGCAAAAAGTGTTAGGCAGATGGGAAGGGTGGCTTATTGGTCTAAGTTCCCCAAGTCCTCACTGTGCTTTAGACAAATTAAATTAGAGAGGACGGAATCCTGGCCAAACCTCTATGCCCTATGCCAGGGAATTTGAACTTCATCCTACACGTAGAGGAAATATCATCGTTAGCAAATGAGCACAATGCTGTTAATATACCTTGAGAAACGATGTACCCGGGGAAGCAAAATTGGTTTTGCATAAAGTACAAGGAATGAAATCTTTGGGAATTTTTTTTTCTTTTATTAAAATCTTCCAGCTAGGGGCTGGAGTGGTGGCTGAGTGGTTGCAGTGCTTGCCCAGCATGCTTGAGTACACGGGTTCAAACCCCAGCACCCATGTACACAGCCAAATGTCGAAGCAATGAAAGCCATGTGAAAAACTCAATAAAAATTGATTCTGTCTCCCTCTCTCTTTCTTAAAAAAAAACAAAAAAAAAAAAACCTTCCAGCTATTGCGGAGCTTGTTTCTTGCCTGGACTTATTTTCCCTGCTACATTTCACAGATGAGAGTGAAGATTTGGGGGCTGGAGCAGTGGCTCAGTGGTTTCAGCACTTGCCGGGCAAGCATGAGGACCCGGGTTCAAACCCCAGCACTACGTACACAACTAAGTGTTGGAGCAACTAAGGCCATGTGAAAAACTAAATAAAATTATTTCTCTCTTTCTCTGTCTCTCTCACTGTCCCTCTCTCTTAAAAAAAAAAAAAAAAAAGAGGAGTAAAGATTTGGAGGCACGACTCAGGGGCCACGTGGTTTTGACTCCACCGGGCTGGCAGAGCTCAGTGTCCCACAGTGTCAGCGTCATCCGCTCTCCGGGACCCTGATGAGTGCTGCCTACCTTCCTCCCAGCAAAGGGCCACATTACTCACTGCACAGCAGCCCCTGACTCAGCACACGTGGGAGGAGACCGTCATCAGGGCCAGTGAGAGGCTGGCAGGGAAAAATCCCAACCAGCCTCAAAGGACAGCTGGGACTTGCCAAACGGGCCAGCTCACAGGGCTCATTCCTTCTCTAACCATGCTTAAAAGTGGCAAAGCTAGCAACTTAGGGAAAACAGCAGCTTGTTTCAGGTTAACAGGGCTCAGCACTCCAAACTCCCAGCCGCAGACCTAAGCAGATGTGGGTAGATCACCAGGGAAGGACGAGGGAGGAAAGGAGAGACAGAGGAGGAAAAGGGGCGCCTAGGCTGAGCACCCTGAGCCTCCACCCGCAGATAGTCCAAGCTTCCTGACTCACCACTGGGGTGTCATTCGCAGGGCTGTTGACAACTCCCTCATTAACGGTCTGCTTTCCTCTTACATAATCTCCCTCTAGCTTCCGCTATTGCTCTTCCTCTCAGCTCATCCGTGTGTTGGCCAACAAGACCTCCCCAGGACCTCCCAGCACAGTGTTCCCCACTCCACGATGCCCTCGCCCAGCACGCCTCCTCCATCCCCACCTTCTCTGTGAATTCTAAAACAGCTATGGAAGGAAAGGTCCATCACCCCCAATCCCAGTCCACCACGGGCTCACACAGCGCAGACACAGCTTGGCCCTGGGGGGACCCTGGTACCTGTTCCTCCACCCATCCCCTGAGTGCCCCAGTGTGGTGGCCTTCTCGTGTTGTCTTAAGACCCCAGTGCTGGCTGAATACCCGCCTCCTTCTTCACCAAGTAGCCAAGACCTTCAAGAGCA